>OMKK01085338.1:7436-17546 GCA_900302305.1 Polymixia japonica
ACTACATGATACTACCTGATAGTATACTACATGATACTACCTGATAGTATACTACATGATACTACCCAGCATGATACTACCTGATAGTATACTACATGATACTACCCAGCATGATACTACCTGATAGTATACTACATGATACTACCCAGCATGATACTACCTGATAGTATACTACATGATACTACCTGATAGTATACTACATGATACTACCTGATAGTATACTACATGATACTACCCAGCATGATACTACCTGATAGTATACTACATGATACTACCTGATAGTATACTACATGATACTACCCAGCATGACCTGGCCTCATCACCGTCAATGAATGTTTGGAAAGTAACACAAGTTCCTCTACTTTTTCTCTTTTAAACAATTTTCCTAACTTTAAAAGGCCAATAATTAATAATATTTTTATTCTCTTTCTCAATTCTCAATAAAGAATTGATTTGATTTAATTAAATAACCAATCATCTCTCTTTACCTGAAAGTTTTCAAACAATTTGGCCCACCACAAAAAGCAGTAATTAATTATATTTGTATTCTCTTTCACAGGAATAATTCACGGGGACTTCAGTGACCAGAATATCCTGGTGCAACCTGTTGACACTGGTGATTACAAGGTTTCCGGTATTCTGGACTTTGGCCTGCTTAGCATTAACTACTGTGTATTTGAAGTGGCTATAGCAATCATGTACTTGATGCTTGAGAATCCCAGTCCCATGCATGTTGGTGGAGCAGTACTAGCAGGTTGGGAGAGTGTCACGCCCCTCAACAAGTGCGAGAGAGATGCACTCTACCTGCTGGTGCTCTGTCGGTTCTGCCAGTCTCTTCTGATTGGCCGCTACAACGCCTCGAAGCATCCAGAGAACAGTGATTACTTAATGACCACAAGCCGTCACGGAACACAGCTTCTTACTAAACTCTGGGAGCTGGGCAAGGAGGAAGTGGAGAGGAAATGGTTTCAACATGCAAGCTCATTCACGCAACTGTTTGGAGCAGCAGGTCATTGAAAGGTCGTGTAAAAGATTGAAACACACCGCCGCCGAACAGCGCGTGTCAAACAGTCGCCCCTATTATTTCCTATGTACAACCCCGACACCGGTGGCACCTATTTCCAGCACATTTTCTTTCCAGTGAAAAAGCTGTTTTGTACATCCCAACTCCCGGGGCAGCTCTTCTTCTCCTCTGCTCCCGTCTCCTCACATCTTGCTGTTCGCTGTCTCTCGTGATTGTAGAACAACGAACAAGGAGAGACTAGTTGTTGAGGTCGAGGAATCCCGGCTGTATCCCGAGCTATACGACACACAATCCCGTCCTTACAAAGATAATGGCGAAAAAGGTATTGCCTGGTGAGCCTTAGCTCTGGAGATCGGCTCTTCAGGTGAGAAATCAAGTTTAAGTAGTGGGTGTCCACACATGGGTTTAAGCTAATGTCTGCACTTTGAAAACAAATGTTGAAAACATTTTTATGGTAGACATTTTATTAGTTAGTATGATCAATTGGCATTTCGTTGTCCCGCGCTGTGTGTGGTCTTCCTAGCTTCCGATTGGTGCTAGGGACGGTCACATGACACGCGTCACATGACCGCGCTGCGACGGCGGTGTGTTTTCACAATGTTCCATCTATCTCTGTACCTGAAACTACTTTGCTATTAAAAGCTGATATGGGAGAGACGGTTTCTCTGTCAGTGAAGCTTCAGTCATCAAGCCTAGATAAATATAGTGCTTAAATATGTTTAATATATATATATATTTACCAAGAGTGACATAGAAGTGCACAGAACAGATGAGTGTCTTTTTTCATTTGCAGACAGATCAGATCAGATATACTGGAAATGACATTAAATTCATTTTCAAATATTTGAATGTGACTGTCCCCTCAATGTACAAAGATCATATATAACATTAAAAACATAATTTATATTGCACTTTTTAGACTGTTTTTTGTTGTATTTTTTAATAGTACTTCAGTCAATTTAAAAATTGTAAAACAGGAATAAAGGTAAAACAGAAATATAAAAATAGTAAGGACAGTAGAAGTAAAAATACCCCAAAACAAATAAGAGCTAAAAGTCAGTAAATGTGGTTTTAAAGATAACACTGATGTGATCAACCGAAGACCTTTGGCCAAAGTACAGGAGCCCTGAAGGCAAAGTTATGCCACGTCTCTTCAATTCTGCTCATGTTTTCTCGCACCCATAGCCTCCAGCGATATTAGCATTAAAGCTGTAGGCCTGTTACACCAGTTGGCCTAAAGCTATGTGAAGAAGCTCCTGTGTTAAGTAAAGGATAATCCACAGCTGCACACCACAGAGTGGATTATGCTTTTTATACCAAGGCCACTTACATGAATGAATGCATGAAGACATTTTGTTCATTCATATTTTGGAGCGATCCACTCTCAAAATAAAAATGTTTTGCTTGCACTATTTCTGTTTCCCTGGAAAGATGGGTCTGACTATTACCACCGCAATGATTCCAATGCAATGAAAACCTTACTTTGCTACTCCAGCAAGTAGGACAGTAGGTTAGTAATGACCAAGCAATGGAGAAGCTTTCTAATCATCCAGCCAACTTGAGCTAATGCTTTCTAGACCTCGTGGGATTTCCCAATCTGAATAAATAATAATATAATATTTATACACATATAAATATACACATATAAACACAAGACTACGGAGCCCTGCTTTGGCCATGGGGGGAAAAAATAAACATGTCAAGGCCACGATTTTTATCAATCAAGGGGATAGCTTATACATCAACCTCACCTAATGAGTCCAGCCCCTACACATGAATATAGAGATGAATATAGCAGAAGCATAAATGATGGAGGGGCTTGGAGGAGAGGTCAGGACGGTGAGGACAGAACCTTGCAGCTCTCTCTAACATGGCTCAAGTCCAGTCTGTGGTTGTCTGTGACATTTATGGTTATTTTGTACTTTAGTAGATTTTATTGATTTCTTTGATTTGACAGCGGGCTTTTAGCCTGTTGTGGTGGAAATTTAATAATTGCACGCACAACATAATTGTGAGAATGAGACAGTTGCTTCAATGTGTAGCAATATTTATTAGTCAAAGTCATACACTAATATGGTTCTTCTCCTCTAAGGAGAAGGCTACCATAGTCAAAGCCACCATCTCCCTGACAGAGAGTCAGAGGGAATGGCCCAGAGAAGAGAAAGCACAGTGGCTTTGTAATCATACTGTACAATAACAATTCTAGCTTAGCTTTACAGACAGGCCTTGAAACAGCAGGTGCTCTAGTAAGGACATGAGAACAGTTATGGCTGCCTTTATGCTTCGTCTAACTAACTTACAGGAAACTACAAGAGTCTAAACATTATTTTAACACACAGTACTTTCTAAACATAAATAGTAGTTACATGAGTTCATCAGATTCTATTATTCCCTCACACTGTCTAAAGTTTTCATGATGTTTTGTTGCAATGTTTTAAACAGTACTAGTACTTTCATTTGATTTCTTTCTTATGTGTCTGTCAGTTATAAACTGTAATCACAAAAAAGCTTGTATGTGCCGTGTTGTGTATTAACTTTGTGCTATGTGTGTTTTATATTAAAATTAATAATTGCACGCTCAAAATAATTGTGAGAATGAGATAGTTGCTAACATATTCTGTTTACGCAAGGTGAGTAATGTATTGTAAATACTTTGAATTAGTGTCAAATGTGTCAATTAATGTCAAACATTCACATATGGGCTAATGGAATGTAAATAGAGAATCAAGCTACATTGTAAATTGTAAAAGATACATTGTATTTAGCACAGAATGCATGATTTTAATAGTTAGTAAACCTATAGAAAATAATTAGTTTAATTTGTAATAGTTACCATTGAATTTATTGTAATCTCCATTTATTTCCATTTATTGTTTTCTATAAAAATATACTAGTCATAAGAAGTGTAGATCAAATAATTTTAATACCTTTTGATATATTAGAATTCATAATACTTTATTATATAATCCTATTTTACCTTTATTGGAATTCTGAGTTTATTTAGAGAATGTATTATATTGTAATGTATTATTTTAGGATGCTATGATTTTGATACAATACTACGATTGTTATTGTACATTGTTTTAAGCTAGATGAGTTCAGTTACACCCAGAGAATATCAGTAAGGCCACTGAAGACCAGCTGTTAGCATATATCAGCTAGTTTATCTTAATCATCCGAACAAGAATAACCCATAAAATTACAATTTGTCATATTTAAGCAAAATCAACAACAACCAACAGTCATAGTCCTTAAAACGTTAGCTAGCGTGTTGTCACCTTGTCAAAGGTGTAATTTTATGGGTTATTGTTGTGTAGTGAAAACAACCGAGAAAGCTTGAAGCTACATCCTTACTGTTTGTTACTTCCTGTCCTGTGAAGCGTGAAGCAGAGAGCGGAGCAGGGCAGACTCCACCCTGCAGGCAGACCCTCCCCACTTTTTTAAAATCAATGACTTATGGTAAATGCCTTGAGATGCCTTATTTGAATTTTAAAGCAAATAAACCCCCAAAAAAGTGATCCCTTCAAATAATCGATAATAATTTAGTTCGTTTTTAAGAATGTAACTAATCTGATTACCACCGATTTAAACTGTAACTGAATACAGTTAGGCCTACTCGTGTTTTGTATTCTAAATGCGCAGCACCGTTGCATGTATCCTTTACTCTCCAACACTGTTGGTTATTCACCTCCATGTCGGTCGAATCCCAGCTGACATTTGTAGGTCAGCGTTAAGGTGAAGGCATTAGGAGCCAATTCAACGGGCTTACACACCTTTAATTCTGAACAATATACCACTACAGGATAGTTGTAGGAGCCTAGGATAGGTTTTTAGGGAGGGAAAGCAAATTGTGAGTTTGTTGTGAGTATAAATAAGTTTGATTTATTCTAAGAGTTAAGGAAGACATTGACTTGTGTGCACTAGGTCTGTGATCAGGGGATGCTGGATAACCTTGGTTACTGAAGTAAAGAACATCTGCTGAATAAACCTTAACTTTGATTTAACAACACTCTCAACAAAGTGAGGACCTCTTTTCCTCGACACATCCCCAAACTGAAGTGAACTTTAATACAATAAATCTGTATTCATGGTCTAATTTAACTAGATAAAAGCCCCGGTGTCTCTGCAGGTGGATAAAGTCAATGGCTACTGGATCTAAATGGATACATTGTGCACTTTATTGAAATATTTATTTATTTATTGACTTGTGGGAAGGTGGTAATTAATTTCTGTAAATTAATTACGAAATCGTGAACACTAAATAGTCAAAACGAAACATTTTCACTTTGGTGTGTGTGTGTGTGTGTGTGTACTGACATGCAATTAGCAGCAACTCTAACATGGTGAGCGACAAAATCAAACTGATAATCTACCAACTCCTTGGTCAGCACTTGTCATGACTGATGCGAGCTAATGCAGGTATGTCTGCTAGCTTAAATACTTAATGCTTATCCCAAACTACTGCATATTTAAACACCAAACTGCTTTGTTTTGTCTTGAGGTAACTGATGACTGCAATTTAAAGTCCATAAAGTATTTGATGCTTAGTTGTGCTGTTATTACCACCAACGGCCATGCAGTGTGTGAACCAGCGGTCTGCAGCAGATTAGATGTATAAATACTTGATTCTGACTGGCTGGCTGAAGGGGTGTTAATTAACTTCTGACACATGACATAGCAGTTGTATTACTGTTGTAAATTAAGGTTATTTAATTCATTTTTGTGTGAATGATCGCTTCACTACTAAGTACATCCTATAGCTATGATAATGCAGTCGTTTTAGGCAGACAATTCATAGCTTAAATGAAATATTAGGAAGCCGAGGCTTTCACAACTTAGTGTACCTGCTGATTTTAAATGCTTTAGAAAAAGCTCCGTTATGGAGCTTCCTGATAGATGGACTTGCATAAGCAATGTCATAGTATTACCTAGAGGGAAGGGACCAGTAGTAATGTTGTATAAACCAATGTAAGTTAATGCAGGAACTGATGGTTAACTAACATTTAACTAAGGCATTAATTAATTAATTTATGTTTAATAAGCTATTAACTAACACACTAATAGCCCAACTAATAACTAGCTTGCGGCCAGTAAACAGCGTCAAGTATAAACCCAAATTCCGAAATAACCGAAATTCGAACTTTTTGTGATGCAAACTCAAGGTATCTAGGGGACATGACAGTAATCTTTGTGGCGTTTCCCTGTTTATTTTGTCTGAAAAGAAAAACCTTTTTAGACTTAATTCTACCCACAGATATTCATAAGAACTAGACGTACGCGCCGTCTCTCATTCCTACTCTGCAGCGTGAAGCCTGACTTTTCATCAATACTTTCACACTCTTGCAGCTATTTTACTGCCTGCGGCCTGTTGAAGTATCACAATTCTGTAGTCAGCGCCGCCAATTAGTGTGACTCCATTGAGTGAACTTGACATCGACAAACTCAGCTATTTACGTCCACTGAAGGCACAGTGACTGGAAGGGCAAGGTAATGTTGTGCTGTCAGTCCCACAGAAACACAAAAACACAACACAACAGAGTTCATCGGGCTGTCGACATTTTCTAAAATGAGAAATAAATAGGTAATAGCCTATAATTACTGTCAGGAAAAGCAATACATTTAATCAGCATATTTATATGATATCTGTGGATGTTTTATCTTTATTTTATTGTTTGGTTAAGTAAAGAAGTTACATATACTATGCAACTTTATAGATGTGAGTTTGTTTTGCATTTGAGTAAATATTTATTAAAAAATGTAAGAAGATTTGATCCAAACATTTCCCATACTGTTACATTTAGTTATTGGCATCGTGCTCAATTAATTCAGTCTCATTCGTACACGTTTCCTTGCAGTCATGTCATTGTGTCTTTTGAACTGCATTCTCGGCCGCTGACAAACAACACTGATCATCTTGTGATGTGAGCTGGAAGCAGACGCAGGAGAGATGCGTTTTCCAGTTCTTGCCACTTTAATTCCAATAGTTTACAGCTACGCTGCATGAAAACCTTTCCAGATGGCGAGGGGTGAGCAGGGCTGCGCTCGGCCTACAGCTGGTGACTACAGCTGGTGACTACAGCTGGTGACTACAGCTGGTGACTACAGCTGGTGACTACAGCTGGTGACGGTCGGAGCGGGAGCGGAGGTGAACGCTGGGTAGGAGCGACGTGATGCTGAACTGATCAGCGTGACTGACGGCGTGTTTACTCTCATTGTTTATTAATGAATTACTAATTTAGTCATAACGCATCTCAATATTTCATATTCAATGAAAAAGCATGACAGAATAGTCTTAGAAGGAATAACATGAAAGTATACTGGATGATTGCTAAGATTATCAGGTTTTTGTGTATTCATTCAACTCTAGATGGTGGGTATTTTTTGATATTATTATAGGGCTCATTTTGAGATGAACCCATGCCAGATCTTTTACATTCTCTCTTTGATTGGTTGATAATGATCAAATCATCAAAGGGTTGGTTATGACAATAATGGTAATATTGGTTTGTGGACCTTGTGATAACTAGACAGTGTTAGTCCTCTGGTCGAACAGTGCAATTGGTAATTGTGAAAATGAATAACATGTTTGACATGTCAAACACCTGGAACAGCTCCTTAGACAATAAACAGCATAATGAATAACAACTTAACTCTATAGTTGCATTATCATTGCTGAACCTTTTTTTAAAATTCATTCTCTAACAAAATTAAGTGGAGAATTAAATATTGTTCACCGGCAGAAACTCCCATTCCACTCTACAACCTGTACTGTACTGCTCAAAGTAACACAACATATTATTTTCTAATCAAGTGGCACCACCTTGTGGCTACAGTCAGTATTACCGCAGAGTGCTCCTCCAATTCCTGCTACGCTTTACAACTGTTGGCAATTCATCCAGAGAGACGTATGGGAGTTTGGGGCAGGGTCATTCTTTTTACATTTCTGCCCAGGAGATGGTCGTGTATTTTATATAATAGATGGATTTAAACTCACTGGTCTGAAGGCTTTTTCCACATGGTTTTGCACTCCAGAACGGACATCTCCTGCCATGAGTTAGCCGACATTTTAGCATCTTTTTTTTTTTTTTCCTAACGACGAATCATATAGAAGACGACACTTTGTAATGAAGCACGTGGAAGCTAAAAAAACGTAACCATGACAACAAATTGCAGCGTTCCCTCTGGCTGTCCAATCACAACGCGACACTAATTAAAACGGTATCCATGACATAACCAAACTCAAGTAACTCCAGCGACACTTTTTTTCTGTTGAAAATACGTCATTTTTGTCATGCCACCCGTGGTACTGTAATGTGCTTTGGATAAAAGTGTCCACCTAATAGCATACAGTACGATAACTGTAGGAAACACTTCCTAACTAATATGAGGTTTATATATTCAAAACGTTCACTCAAAAACCTGTCTGTGGTTTTTGTGGCTTTGTGATGAATTATGTATTCAAAAAGCATAAGGTGACACATCTCTCTCGTTAGGAGGCCCTGACAGGGGAAATGTTAAAGGTCTTAAAGTATAGCATAATTCATGTGGTGTGCCCCATGAGCCTTCACCTGAAGAAGACTGGCAATATTTAACATAGCTATCACATTTACCACATGTATAGACCTGTGACAGAAGGAAGTGTTTAGTGCCACTACAGGTGTTCCTGTTGTTTAAAGCCGTCCTCCAGACAATTTCACTTCCTGTTTTCCCCCCTGACGTTTTTCTCCAAGCGGTTAGCGAATCGAATGTCACACACTAGCAAAACCGTGGCAGCTTGGATAGTGCTACGTCACTTTTTTGCCAAGTACCGTTTCTGGAGGGGCTTGAAATTTTGAACATTTGCTGCAAAAATTACTTATTTGTCAAAAATGTATGGTGGCGACTATGGAATTGATTTATAGCAACAGGACTTGGCATAGAATAATAATAAACAACAGAGAACATACTGGAGGTGGACTTTAAATACATACTGGCACAGATGTTCCACAGGTTGACACAGATGTTGTGCCAGCGCAGGGAAACCAGGATCCATCGGCCACTAGATGTCACCCAGCCTCCGTCTAAACCAACCAGCACCTCCATTCCTAATTACAGGTTTATTCTACTTTCAGATCCATTTTTTAGCTGATATGGCTCCACACAGACAGCTTTTGCATCTGCGTCGCAATGCGCATCAAGGATTTATTCAGAGTTCGACGGGTAGAGGGGGTAGAGCATTTAGAAATGCATGGGATGCCGTCATAATGCCATGCAGCAGTCTTAGTTCCCATTCTGTGGCTGCACACGGGTTCGACAGGGCGTGATATGAGCTGCGCTGGGCTGCTGACTGCTTAAGGAAAGTTGCCGCGTGGCTGGCTGGGTGTTTTATGCCCTCTGGTTCTGCCACAGTGTGATGATTCTACTGGCTTGACCGGGAGAGGTTTTGTTAGTCGAACCTTTTTGTAACCAGATACAATGGTCCTGTCGAGATTATAACATTTGAAGAGAGACCGGGCCACGAAGCAGCATCATGACAAACATACGTTTTGGATAAACAACATACAACAATGTACATAAGGAAAAGTACAATCAAAACTAAAGGTAAGACCAAGTCAAAATTCACAATATGGACATTCCAAAGTAGTCAGACTACAGACCAACAAACTAAATAAGGCCTAAATAAATCGTAAGACATAGTATAATAATGGTCTGAAAGCTTCCTCTCTCTCTCTCTCTGTTGTGATTGTGTCTCAGTGGTTCTGTTTCTCTCTACTTCCTGGTCTTTGTTTTGCTTCGACGGCCCGTCAAACAGATCCTCCCCTCAGCCTGTCCATCAACACGTAGCCCCTCCCCTCAGCCTGTCCATCAACACGTAGCCCCTCCCCTCAGCCTGTCCATCAACACGTAGCCCCTCCCCTCAGCCTGCCCATCAACACGTAGCTCCTCCCCTCAGCCTGTCCATCAACACGTAGCTCCTCCCCTCAGCCTGTCCATCAACACGTAGCTCCTCCCCTCAGCCTGTCCATCAACATGTAGCTCCTCCCCTCAGCCGGTCCATGAACACGTAGCTCCTCCCCTCAGCCTGAACAAGCGGAACACTGTGCTTC
>OMKK01085389.1:2500-10001 GCA_900302305.1 Polymixia japonica
CGCGAGAGAGAAAGGGGGTAAGCTATGGTACACAGAGAGAGGGACAGAGGATAAGGGGGCGGGGCAAGGGAAAGCAGGTGATATTAATGAAGGAGGGGCAAAGAACAAGAGTGAAAAGGACCTGCCATGATGGACCTTAGAGCTTGACATTTCTAGCCAAACTAGTGTCATTTCAGACAGAGGGGTTTGGACTCGAGTCACAAATTTACTGACATAAGGAGATGACTTAGACTTCCTTATGACTTACAGTGAGGTGCGATGACTCAAAATGACTCATAATATTTATTGCCAGTCATTATTTTTATTTTTTTTAGTGCTATCTGCTATGATACTTTTACTTTCTTGCCAGAACTCACTGCTGATTAGTGGCAATGATGTTACCTCGCTCAGACCTCTTGATATCTTGCTGACCTCTTGATATCTTGCTGACGACCAGCTAATTAACTTGACTTGACCTGACTTGCATGCTTTACTGGGACTTTTTTGTCACTTGGACCCTCTGACGTGTGACTTGTGGCTCAAAGTGGCTCAACGGTGGCTTGGTCCCACCTCTGGATCTGGGCTTCAATATTGGGACATTCTGATTCAGTCCATGTTTGTATGTGTGTGTGTGTGTGTGTGTGTGTGTGTGTGTGTGTGTGTGTGTGCGTGTGCATTTATCATGACTACTGTATATGTGTCTATGTACTGTATGTCCCGCTGACGCCTGGGACTCAAGATCCAACTATTACTGCATTCTGAAGGTGACTCAACGTCTCGAGCAGGTGTTCTGTCTGTCACCCCCCTGGGTGTCGGAAATCTGTTCATCCCTGCTTTCTCACACTCCTCTACACTCCCTCTCCAATTCTGTATTACACTTCCTTTTCACTATTATCCTCGCCTGTTCTCTCTTCACTGTCACAGAACGACAACACGTGACTGTTTTCATCCTTGCCTCTCTCTGAATCGCTCCTCTCTGTTACTTTGCTGCTTTCCATACCACCAACTGGGATAGGATGGGCCACATTAAAAAGCTGAACTATTCCTTCAAGTTATGACACCAGCTGTATTGGACACTCTAGTTTAATACAAGCTGGTCACATCTGCTTTCAGTACATGAGGCACATTGCTTAAGTTCTGTCGTTTCCTCTCTGCGGAAATGCCAAGTCCTCAGATTTTATAGTCAGCTGACATCTGACCCCTGACCTCACCCAGGGACACTAGTCTGTGGGTGTGCCAGACTGAGCAGACTGTGTGTCAGGCAACGTAGTTATTTTTCTCTGGATATATGACACCCTTATCAGCAGTGGCCTCGCACCCCCTCTGTGAATGTTATAGGCCATCTACATTAGTCAAAGTGAACGATGTTTAAAGTAGAAATCAAAGAGTTTATATCCAGTCCCTCTAGAATCTCTCCGAACTGTTGAGGTTTTAAAAGATATTCAACACCTCAGGGGTATTATGTCCTTATAGACCTCTAAATGGGCTCCAACAAAAAGGCTGTCACAATAAATTGGTATATGGTAGATTCTCCAAAACAAGAGCAATGGTTAGATATTGTCCAGGAAATATTAATGAAGCACAGATTGATGTACACAGATTGAGTATTAAAGAAACTATTTTTGATGGAAATGGACCATTTATCCAGCCTGACACTGACCAAGTGAATGTTTAATGTGAATATGCTGTAGTGTAGCTATAATGTGAGTGTAGCTGTGTATGACATCGCTTATGCCAAAATGGGCGTGGGGGCGCAGATGAGGGCGTGTCCATAAAAGTCAGGTGGCAGCGCAATTTTGCTGTCAACAAATTTGCTTGCGGCTCTGCCTGCTCAGACCACGTCTTAGTGGTGTACTGGAAAGTGCTGCCGTTCTGTGGCATTTTTGGGACTTGGGACTTTTTGAGACCATGACATGACTTATTCAAAATCACACACACCCCTTTTGCGTGTGTTATTATGGTCTATTTCACTTTGACGTGAATCATTAACTGGCTACTGTAACTAAATGTAACCTTGTAATCATTTAAGTAAAGCAAAATAGCTGCACGTGGTTATTGTGTAAATCATTGTCTTCCAACATAAACCAGTCAATGTGCGTCATTACTCGTGGAAACAACATGGTGACAGAGCTTTCAATATCTCAATTAAGACCATTCAACCTAAAAGGGTAATTGAATAGGCCTACAACTATTTAAGGTCCCCTACTGTGTTCACAGAACGTGCTGGAAAGACTTTAGAAGATTTAGACAGTTAAACTAATTGTCAGGTCTCAATTTATCACTAAAGCAACAGTGTTTGTCTTTGTGTATGTGTGTGCATGTTTGACCGCGCGCACCATCGCCCTGTTGGAGAGCTGCACTGTAAGTTGCTGTAGACGTGTGTGAGGTAGTCTTCTACGTGAACTGCATTGCTATGCAGAAGAGGTGTTATGCTCAATGTGTCCATTGATGTAATTTTAATGTGCCTTCAATCTCAAAAGAAAACCTTGTCTTTTTGACAAGTTTTGGAGGGATTTTAGATGCTACCTAGGAAACAGACATTGGTCTTTTTTTCTTGTATGGTTGAGTGACAACATACGGTATTGTTGCATATCGGGCAGAAACCTTGTCTCTCCATGAAGGCAACTTTTCAGGAAATAGAAAAAAGTTCCAGTTTTTGCATTAATGAATGAAACGTGGTGAAATCTCAAATATTAACTTCATTTTACATATAATGTTAATATACATATCCAATTTTTTTGTAGATAAACAAATTGGAGATGCAAGGTTAGCGCCCGATGGTTTTGAATGGAGCATATCGACGCAGAACGCAGGGGATCGACAATGTTGGCATTTTATGCTGCTTTTAATGAATACAATACTTGTTACAAGTTGTTTTCACATGCATGAGTACTCCCGCCAAACAGGAGCTGGCCTCCTCTACAATGGCTGCCACCAGTTGCATGCTGATCAGGCCATGGGCTAATAGAATCAGCGAGGGATTGTCTCTTAGTCAACCCTATACAGGTAGAGGGAGTGCAGTTCAGTGGTGCTGTGGCTCTGTCACCGTAGGTTACGTTACATTATGTTATGTTTACATACCGCTCTTTGGATTTGAATACTTTCAGCGTTATTGTTATTGAGAAGTGGCAGGAACTGTTTTTCTGAGGAAACTGTGCCACTGAGCCCAGTATCACGTGGAAGAACTACAATGGCATACAAAGTGGAACCAGAGCTTCCGCTGACGTAGCGCATATGGTAGATGAAAATGGGGAGAGATCTAAAGCCATCTAGCATCTAAAATGTTTACAAATTGAAAACAGTCCTTTGCATATGTTTAGCCAATAGGGGCATGTGGAGAGTTCATGACGTAGAGCAGTACCAAAACAGTCGACTCTATGTCAGCATTGGCCTTGCAAGGCTCGGGCTGATTTAAAACAGCAGATGGTGTGTTGAGCCATTTTCAACCCATGAAATGCCGATTTTTATAAATTTGGTGTCAATGTCAATATTAATACCAGGATTGATGTGTTTTTATCATAGTATAGTCATTTAATTTAGTTTACAGCTCAAAAAACATATTTAAGTATACAGTACCTCTTTAATAATAAAATTGTTTAAAGGTATGAATGGCTCTGCTGTTGCTGCTGATGTGCGATGAGGCGAAAGATTAATAGAACAACCAACTGTTTACATGTGTTCACCACGATTTTTGACTGCAACATTTTAAGCTAGCAAATTAGCTAGCTTAAAGAATGAATGAAACTGAAACCTACATCTATATTTTTATATAGAAAGAAAGAAAGAAAGAAAGAAAGAAAGAAAGAAAGAAAGAAAGAAAGAAAGAAAGAAAGAAAAAGAAAGTTTTATTACAGAAATAAGAGTGGTGAAAATTGAGTATGCCTTTCGAGAACTGTCTGTGACCTGTGTCTGAAATCTTTGTGTGTGTGTGTGTGTGTGTCACCCAGACTGCGGTATTGGACTCGACTTTTCTTTGGCCCAGGTATCTGATTTGAAACACTGCACAGAACTATTACTGCATATATTAAACCACTGTTAAGTATTATGTCTCACTCTACTCTATTCAATGTGGTTTTCCAGACATGCGCATCATAAATACAAGAATGTTCTGCAGTGCATGTGTCCCCTCATAACAGTATTGACTCAGCTCAGTTAAATGGGACATGACTGAAATTTTCTGGTAAAACTATTATTTTGGGGAATGAGCAATTTTGGTAAACTCTTTAAAACTCTTCATCCATGGTTTGTGAGGGTATTCAGTCAGTCCTGGAAAACAATAGAAGTTGAAGATATGGGTAAGTCTGATTGGAAAACGATCTAGTTATATAAAGATATATAAAGATATAGATTCAATGAACATAGTATTACGTGTGTATGGTCTTAATAAAGACCAGGACCAAAGGCGATTCCAGTTTTTACTTATGGTTATGACTTCTTGATTATTAGTTGTTGGTAAAGGATAAGGTCAATTTCAAAAGCGTCACATTATTAGATATTGACATATACACATACACTCAGTATTGGTGCACAGATATTGTTGACCAATATTAGCAATATTGTTTCTTAAATTATTTTACTGCACAAAATGATTACAAAGTCTGGTGTTCTTTTTTACAATCACTTTTTCAATGAATATTATATAAATATTATATACAAAAACCAATACAATACTAGTCGGATCATAAGATGGCTGTTGTTAAAAAATACTAAATAAAACTTTTAATTATATTTTGGAAGATATTCTCAAGGAGATATTTCACAATATTTATTTGTATATTTCATGTGACTCCCCCTCACCCCAAAAAGACAAAAGACAAAAACAACAGCAAATCTTGACCAGCTGATATATATACAACATTGTTAGGTTCATTAGGTCCTCACTAAGTATCCATACTATTATTGGACCCAGAAGTAACACATTGGTCAGGCCCACAATCTACTGAAGCACAAAGTCATTAGTCATGACCACAGATGATTCCACTCAATACAAACAAACAGGGCTGTCTGCCCTTCCAGTCGCTGTTCAGTAGTCTGTGTACGCATGCGGGTACATTTGCACATGGACCTTTTTTCAGAGAAGCCAATTCCACAGCCAGGAATGCAGTTAAACCTTGTCAAATTGATTAAACCTTTGAGTCCGTCACGTCACGACAGACAGCTGTTAATACACTAACACTGTTTATGTTTCTCTTTGAAGCATGTTTGCTTTCATCACTGAGCTTATTGTTTGGTGGAAACACCTTATGAGAGATTGTGATTGCGAAAGTAAGATATTACAGTTATTGAACACACCATAGTCCGTAGCAGGTTCCTGTGATATGCAAGCCATCCAGTTAATCTACCTGCTGAGATGACGTCTACAGTAACTAGACAGTAGTGTAAATTGTCTTTCCTGCATACTGTTAATTCAGACATACAGTACACACACACACACACACACACATACACACACACACACACACACACAGACCGGAAGGGTTAGTCCAGGACAAGAGCATTATTGGCTATAACACATCCATTCCATCCTTCCTCCTTCAAGGTCACTAGGAAACCATTACATCCACACACAAGCACACACACACAAATACTGCACATACACACATAAACTGCACATACAGATACATAACCATCCACTCACACACACACACACACACACACACACACACACACACACACACACACACGTCCCTCTCCCTTGCCCCATATGGGACCTCTCTCAGGCTGCTGAAGTAGTTTAGTATGAGCTTTTGTACGTGTGTGTGTTTTCGTGCTTCTCCCTATGGTTTGCATGACATCGTATCTACGCGCTCATTATCATTAGCTTCCCATTAGCTGCCTAGTAGACAACAGGACTCGCAGACACTTCCTCTAAATCAAGGTTTACTCGCAGTCATCACACTTACAAAAGGTGGAGAATGTGGATGAGGTCATTGTGGCCATTTCACTTTCCTATTGGCTACGCGGTTACTATTGCTGCTGGATGAAGACACTCTCGACAACAAAAAGTCATAAAAGTCACACACACTCACACACACAGGCTTCTTTGTTCTTTAACGGCAGGTTTATTTTGAGCTATAACCGCATGAGCTCTTCCTATCCTTCATCCCAATGCCCCCACACTTTCACCTACTACTTTCTGATTCTGACTCTTCAGCTGGTGATGACATTGTGAGACTGATTGTTAAAGTATATGAACTGTTGTAGGTGAAGCATCCCAACTGACTGCTGTGTCATCAGATGGCTGTTGTGAGGATTGATATAGATAGATGATCTATAGATAGATGTAATGAGTATGAGATGAGCGCGCGCGCGCACACCAGCCTTGGTGTCCTCATACCATTGTCTGTCTGCTGGTTCCTTAATCTATTTGACATCCCCCCACCACCACCCTAACTGTCTTTTTCTGGTTGCCTTATGCTGTGGTGTGTGTGTGCGTGCGTGCGTGCGTCTGTGTGTGTGTGTGTGGCCATGTGACAGGCTGTCCAGAATTGTCCAGCCTCCTTTTTTTGATTCCCATGTATCGTATTACTTGCCTGCTCTTCCCGCACCGCTGAGCCCACCGCTTCTGCACCAATCACAGCCTGCCTTTACAACCACGTACACACGCACACACACACACACACGTACAGACACACGCACACACCTCCGCCGCAGACACGGTGATACATAGACTCCGGCAGCCCGCTCGCTCTCCACTGCCTTTCATGCATCCGAACCGATTTCGCGTCGCGCTCCGCCGCGCGACGACGAGCGTAAGCGCCACGGTACCGTTCGCACGTCCCGCCGCGTGCTTCAGGCGCTAGACCCCGAGCCGGGGAAGGAGAGAGCGAGAGAACAAAACCCAATCTTTCCTCTCTCTCTCTTTCTCTCTCTCTCTCTCTCTCTCTCTCTCTCACACCATCTCTCTTTTACTCGCTCGGATCTAGACCAGAGCGAAGCGGCGGTCGACAGCGGCGTTGTTATTTCTGTTATTTCTGCATCTTTTTTTTCTCCCCCTTTCCCCGCCTCTACCTGCATCCCCTTCGTTCGGGCCCCATTCAAAACAGACGCCGCGGAAGAGGGGAAGAAGCTTCGTCGTCGTATCGTCGGAGATACATTTTTTTTTTTTTTCCCGCGGGGTGTCGGTAGCGCGCGGTCAAGTGCGTGCTTCTCGCGAATTCGGCGAACGGTGGATTTCGCGAACATGGAGACCGTGGAGAAGGAATGCGGGGCGCTCGGGGGACTATTCCAGGCGATTGTCAACGACATGAAGGTAGGTGTTTATCAATAATTCATCGTGATTATTAACGGGGTCCGCGCGTTCGCGGGCGAGGACGTCGGGGGTCGCGTGCGCTCGTTCGTAAAAAAAAATAAATAAGCGAACCGGCGTCGCGTTCCCGTTCCGAACGGTCTTTGATCTATTTGGGGGGAAATGTTTGAATGCAAGAAACACAGTGTTCGATAATTTCAAGCATTAATACGCCGGTGGTTATGCGGCGTTGTTCTGGGGGTTGTTCATGTGAATCATCACCCCCCCCCCCCC
>OMKK01085401.1:4054-16700 GCA_900302305.1 Polymixia japonica
TATTTGAACGAGCTAACGCATCTGCGGCGTGGCATTTTGCAGAGATACGTCGCGTTCGTGGTCCTCGCTGTGTTTCTGTGTTGGTTCAGCCCTGTTCGGCTGATCCTCATTCCTTTAGTTATTTACTTCCCTCAGTGGTAGTTTTACTGCAGTAGTTTATGTATATTTTCCACTTGTTTATTTTCCACTCGCCAATATGTTGTATTACCTAAGTACCCTTAGTTCTAACCTCTGCTTGCCTGTAGGGTCGGGCGGTATCACGGTAACGCAGTATCCCAGTGTATTTCAGAATAAGACCATTTCGTTATCGTAATCGTAATAAAATGCCCGCCCCATATCCTGTCCATGTGGTCGAAGAAAGAATGATGTTTCACCTTTTGTGCGAGGTGACGGGACCTCTTCCTATTAGAGGAGGGGGAAAAAAGATGGCGGCGTTAACGAGTTTAACGAGCAATTTAGCAGCGTTTCAGGTTCCGACCGAACAACAGCGGCGAGCCAGGTGGTCTTGACGAGGCTGTGTGCAAGACAGCCAGAGATGGAAATAGGACAAATTTATGTGGCTTTTGTGTGTTTATTTTTTTATTAACCGGTAATTCCCTGTATCCCTGGAAAAATTTGGTTTTCGGTTTAAAGGTATCAAAAATTGGATAGCGCCCGGCCCTACTTGCCTGTTTCTTAATTCTTTGCTGCTGCAGTTACCTAATATTCCCAAGGGGATGAACACAATGCAATCTAGTTTAAACTCTTTCTCTAACTCTCTGTCTCTCTCTCGTCGGCCAGTGTCATTTGCGAAGGCCTTGTACGACTACGCGGGGCAAACGGACGACGAGCTGTCCTTCCCCGAGGGCGCCATCATCCGCATCCTAAGCAGGGAGACCCACGAGGACGACGGCTTCTGGGAGGGCGAGTTCAACGGCGTCGTCGGCGTGTTCCCGGCCGTGCTCGTGGAGGATCTCAACTGCGCCGGCGAGAACGGAGACGGCCAGAAAGATGGCGGCGCGAAGGTAGACGTGCACATGGATGTAGTGCATCTTAACCAGACCGATCTACTTAACATTTGTCGGGGGGGGTGGGGGGTTCTACACCCACGCTGCGTTAAATATACATCTTTCTGCGTGCTGTGTTTTAGGCCTCGTTTTCTACTGTGGCCTCGTGTGACCGCTCCCCCCGCAGTCCCTTCCAGTCAGGACCCTTCCACAGCAGCCCCTGTCAGAGCAGCCCCATGCAGACACCCACCCTGGCCTCCCCTCAGTCCAGCCCCTCCAGCGCCACAGCCTCCCCCATTGGCCGACCACCTTCCTACTTAAACGGACACCATAGGCCGCCGCCAGCGCCACTCAAAAGCCCACTTCAAAGTAAGATCCTGTGTATTTTGTATTAGAGTAGCCAATGAAACTACAGGAAGTGAATGGTCTTATGTTTCTGGTGTTTTCTGAATACTGATGGTAATTGGTGTCCATTGGCCTCCTCAGGTCCAGCCCAAGGCTCCTCTCAGCCACCCAAATATCCTGATGGTGGCTCTGGAACCATTCGCCCTGTGAGTAAATGCAAACCACTCACGCTGTCAGTCGAAAACCTTGTATTTACATTGATATTTGACATCCATAGCAATAAGGATGTGGAGCCAAAACATCAAAGGATGTCAGAACACCTCTCGACCTCACCGTGTAATCTGCAGTCGTGCTCCTTCGCCTGCAAACGGCATGAAAGCACAACGCAGCTTGAGCTGCGTGCAATAAAATCGTTGAACTCTGCATCTTTCGTCCTAGTTTCAAGACATGGCCCCTATTTCTCTGTTGTCTCTCAGGTACGCGCAGCCCCGCCGCCCCCTAAGCAGCATCCTCGCGGGCAGGTGAAGAGGAGGGAGGAAGTAGAGATCACACTGGTGTAACAGCGTCACCACGGCGGCGGCAGCAGCAGCTCTGTGTCCAAACAAGATGTGACCCGGCGGATCTCGGCCCCTCGACGCCCTCCCTCAGGAGAACCAAGGAGACTCTGGCCTCCTGCGGCAGCCTCACAGCGGGAGGATCCCTGCTCCGCAGCAGTGAGGCCAGGAGGGGCCCGGAGATCTTGTATCTAACCTTTCCATACCGCACAATGCACAACTAGTAGGGCTCTGTTAGTGTGGTGTGGAGAAATAAAACTAATGTGCCTTTCTGTCTCTAGTTCTTCTTTCTTCCACATTTCCTGTCTTGTTAAAAAATTTTTTTAGTCTGCTCTTTTGCTTTTGGTTTTCATTATTTGCTTCTGGTTTATCCTTGACTCTGTTCTCCTCTGGTTTATCCTTGACTCTATATTGTGTTCTGGTTTCTCCTTGACTATATTCTCTTCTCTGTTTGTCTCCTATGTTTCTCTTCCTCTTTACTATCACTCTACAACTTTCGTAGTTGGGCATTGAGCTGTGAGTCTTGCATCGATGTAAATTTTCACAAATTGGATTACTATGCAGCAACGTTATGCTTGGCGGGTTATCGCAGTGTTCATTTCGTCAAAATGTAGCTTCAACCCAAATCAAATATCTAGTTGTCTATACAAGATCAAAATTCCAATATGGAAGAGGCTGGCCCTCTCCTTGAAAACAAGCAACTGGACAGAAAGTTACATAAACAAGGGAAAAGTGGCAATCTTAGTGGGAGAAAGTTATTTCAGTAGGAAAAATGTCCTACTTTGTTTAATTTAGGAACAATTCCCCTCCTCCATGTTTGTTAGTTTTATTTGCACCAAATGCAAAGAAATTTCTCAACACCTGCGGGACAACTAGTGAGTATGTCTATATGTACTCTATCTTTGTTCTGTTGTGATGTTAAAAAAAAAAAAAAAAAAAATCTAGCTACTTTATTATGAATACTAATCTAGGCAAAAACTAGCCAATAATGGTTTCTGGTGAGAATAGTTGTTCAGTCAGGTGTTAAGGAGAGGGTTGCAGTTTATGTTTATTGAAGCAATGTGCAGTCATACGGAGCATCACATTGTGGTGGTGCAGAGAGGCCAGATATGCCTTCATCTTCAAGGAGGAAAACATCCTGAGCTGCTAGCTATCCAGTGTAAATGTATACAGACTGACATACTGAAGCACTTTTTGAGGTCTTTTTATTCCTTTTCAGTATTGCAGGTTGGTCTCTTTTATGGATGCTACATTGTTTGTACAATTTTCTTGTTTGACCTTTTTGTTTACCAACTATATTGGTATGAATAATTTTCTCTTTTTAACTTTATTTAGCCTTAAATAGCCATTGTAGAGACTTTTGTTGAGATTGAGGTTTGATCGTATCATTTTGAAATATCAATAGTTTACAGAGAGCTTGGAGATGGATATATGTACAATTGGTGCAAGCAATTTTAGTATTAGGATAAAATCTATTGAAACAGTTAAATTTGTTCAGAGGAAAAGAGATATCTGTCAGCCATGTTGCTGTGTTCTCGTTGATCTCCTTGAGATCTGAATGTCATTAAACTTATTTTTAAAGTTTACATTTACCCTGTTCTATAGAAAAAAAGATAGTTGTCAGACTATTCTCTTTTCCCAACAGAGAAGTTGATTGTTAACTTGATACTGGTCCTGATTCCATTTACCTTGGGGTGGGGGGGGCTCTTTATCTGAAACTGAAATTCAGTTACAAACTGCCCACATTTCCACAATGTAAGCTCTACAGAGGTTGAGCATCACAATTATATACCAGTGGATGTTAAACTGTATTTATTGTGTACAAAAATGTGAAATAAAATTAGCTGAAATAAAACACATTGGTTATGTTTTAGTTTTATGTCTGCTGGTTTGATTCTATCTCCTTAATTTGTTTGGAATATCATTTTTGTGTCTAGAGCAATAATGATGACATCTGCTCTAAGTCACACAGTGATCTTGCATTGACATTACCAAGCACATAAGACATAAAGACATATATATTTAAACACTGATACGGTGTAGACCTTCACTTGTTTTCTTAATTTACTAGATTATTTGCGGATAAACCCTTCATAATAGATTAACATCCACCCATAAGACAAACATTTCACACGTTTTACACCAAAAAGCACGTTTTCTTTAAAGTATTTCATAATATAAAGGCATACGTATGCTATATGATTATACAGTGTGTAGCCTGAACCCGATTCATCATGGTCATTACTATAATCCAATGTAGGTACAGATTATCCTAATGACAATTGTCGCAGCTCAGTTTGAAGAAATTATACTGATGGTCATTCCCCGCGCATACTCGTTTGTTTACATTCGTACATTGACTTTTTTTTTTTTTACCGCAAAGACCTCTGGGCCACTATTTTCTTTGACGCGTTGAATTGTGGGCAGTCATTGGTCCTATGAGCAAAGATGTTAAAAATATCAAGATTCGCGCACGCCATTCAGCCTATGGAAACCCTTGTCCGCTAAAGGCGGAACCGAAAATGATGGAGCGCTAGGTCGGGAATCATCTCGCACATGTATACAAGTGTCTAAAATTAAAATGTCCGTGAATGTTAACGCTTGTCGTTTAGCGGGGTCGCCAAAGATAATTCGTGCAGTAACCAATTTATGCGAGAACCTCATGAAAATTAATTACCGACATCATACAACCCCGTAGTACGCATGCGTGAAAATGAACAACTGCTAAACAAAAGTGTTGTTTAGTCATTTAAAAACGTGTCTCGGTCTCATACCGCTATCGGCAGCTTACCTTAAGACCTTAAGCATTACGCTGTTCGGCTAAATCATATAAGACCCTCGCAGAAAAAAATATACGGAACCAAATGTGAGACACTCTCATTGACTCCCAGTCAAAAAAGAAGCGGTCTAGTCTTCTTAACGGGATTTCAAGAGACGACGGAAGTAGCCGTAAGCGGAGCCTCTCCCTTTCTCCGTATTCTTTCTGATATGAGCTCGGTTTCTTTGCTCCTCCGGTGGAAAAGATGGCTGCTTCGGCGGCAACGGCGAGTTCTCCCCCCGGTTTGTGCCCAAGTTACGCCGTGATATGTTCTTTCCTGGAGCGATACGGAGCCTTGTTGGATTTACCGGAGCTCACCTTCCCGCAGTTAGAAAGATATCTCCAGGACAAGTCCTCAGGTAACCAGTAGGGAGAGCAACAAAGTGCCGTGGGGAGGAGAGACTACACCGTTGCATTGACGGCAGTGCTATCGTCAGGCTAACTAGCTAGCTAGCTGTGTGTTATTGTGTGCTTTTCTGACATTGTTGTTTATTTTACTTTAATATATCGGCGGCCCGGACTTGCGATTCGAAGTAGAAACCCGTCGCGTTTACCACTTTGTGCTTTTGAGGTGTTAGCCGCCGGATTTATTCGTGCTTTTCTCGTAGTTTGGAGCTTTTAAATGGAGCTTATTTTTTCCTCCAAGCAGCCTTTATCTGCCTCTGGACTGGTTGATACAGACACAGAGAGAGAGAGAGAAATGTGCGTGTGTGTTGGAAACGGAGCGGAGAGGGAGTGAGATCTAACTATAACTCAGCGAGGACGTTGTGACTTCAGATATTTAGCGGAGAACGGAGGCGTTGCGCGCATTGTGCACGAAATTGTGCACTTTTTATTTACAGTTACGATGTATCGGCGATACAGTGGCTCTCGCGTCCTACTGCGCATGCGCGGTCGCAGACTCCAGACTTCCTGAATGAAGCGTTTTTATCTCTGATCGATTCGTTTCTCCGTTCAAATTAATTGGCGGATTTCTGTTGTCGTCTTTCCACGTGGTTTTTAAAGCGTTAACCTGTTGACGTTACTTCGTTTTATGAGATGCGCGTCCTTTCGTTTGCGCTATTTGTCGGTGCCTTATCTTTGTTATTCATTTTTATTTTATTATTTTACTTTGTTTTATCTGCTTTGCTTTTATTTCTGTCTTTTTATGCTCATTTCATGTGAATTTTATTGCTGTGAAGCACTTTGGGCTGCAATTCTTGTATGAAAGGTGCTATACAAATACAGTTTATTATTATTATTATTATTTTGGAGAATTAAGCGATTGCAGAACAGTTACCTGTCCACGTTGATTGATTGATTGAAAAGTTTATTTGTTTAGGGACAGATACAGAACATAGAGCATTCACAGTAAACAGTCTTATGTCACATATCATAACATTTATAGCCTAAGCTAATTTGCAGTGTTTGTCCCTAGATGTTAAAGGGCAAATATAAAAACTGTTCTTCCTCAGTCTGTGCATTTGAAGAGTTTTGTTAAAAAAGATAAGAGTGATGCCTTGATAAACGATTGCCCACATTCGGGTGAATCTTATTGTGGGATGTTAGTGTTTTTATCTTTACCTGTAAAATACTTTTATGGCGATGGGATTATATGATATTGAAAAAATGCTTAAATGTTTTATGTTGTGCATTTTTCTGAAAAAACCTGTCATGTTTTGGTTTCTTAAGTTTTACCTGTGCTTTTCACCTTTTCTGCTTGCTGAAAATTTGGTCCTTTAGTTTACTCTGCAATACATTAGCTCTGCCTGTATCAAGCAAAGACATGGGAAATTTGACAAATGATTTGACGGTTAGCAAAATAAAGTGGCATGCTTATCTCAACTGATATTGGAGCATCTCTAAAATGTGTTCAGATAATTCTGGTGACATAGTAACTCTGTTCCTCACTTTCCCTCCAAAGTTCCAAAACTCCTGGTGGACCTTCACGTGAAGTTGCTACGGAAGATTGGCAAGTCAGTGTCTGTGGAAAGATGGGAGAAGCATCTTGTCAAGGTACATTTTTAAAAATCCTTCCCATAATGGACATAACATAGGCAAGTGTTGCTATTGTGGAAACTGAAAGCTGTGTGATGCCACTCGGGCAACAATTGTAACAATTGTTGAGATATTATAATAGAATAAGGAAAGTGTATGAATAACCACGTGTGACTACTCTTCAAGCAATCAGCATTATAGGCTATCAAACACAGCCTCTGAGATCTACCCACCTCAGCAAATTTCAGCTGTGCTCTTCTCTGCATAAGTTGGTCAGGGTATTCAGTCTACGTAATTCATTGTCAAAATCAATTTTGTGTGTAAAAAGTCATAAATGGATCCCTGATTAAAAGTGGAAGGCTATAATGTAGGCCTTTTTAAAATATCAATACTTGGCATTGACATATTGATACAAGATGTATGCGTTGTTTGCCTGAATGAAGAATGATACTTTGTCCAAGCAGTTCTACAGAACGAAAGTTTTAGTCATCCATTAATTTGGCCATTTAACTATTTTTCTAATATGTTTTGCAGATATGCCAAGAGTTCAACACTACGTGGGCATGGGAGCTGGAAGAAAAGGGATATAAGGACATGACAGTGGAGTGCAAGACAGGAATCCTTAAAGTGAGCACCCAGTGTGGTTTTTCTTGGTGTCTTTAGATCGGGCAGTGTGCCTTCTACCAGCGGTTAAATTGTTCATAGTTACAGTGTATAAACAAAGGAAAGTTGGGGGAGAAGGATGCACAAGAGTAGCCTAACCAAACCAGAGTAGGTTTGGATTTCACCGTTGTATTTAAATGGCAGAAGCCCCACTGAGAGCATAATTTGTGAGAGAACTCTGTTTAGAGCAATTTAATTCAAATGAGCAAAGGGAATAAAATGCTCTTTCTGTAAGCATATTTGACATTTTTTAAGTAATGGTAGAAGAA
Source organism: Polymixia japonica (assembly GCA_900302305.1). Taxonomy (NCBI): domain Eukaryota; kingdom Metazoa; phylum Chordata; class Actinopteri; order Polymixiiformes; family Polymixiidae; genus Polymixia; species Polymixia japonica. Next base: position 11,667 of record OMKK01085401.1, read on the forward strand.
AATACAGGCAGGAATGAAAACACAATAAAAAAGCCAAAATCGTTACATAAAACGCGAAACGGATGCGTAAATCTGGTTTAACTTGCTATTGTCCCACAGTTTGTTCCTTTTGGAAAGACCATTATACTTAGGCTAGTTCTTGAGTCAACACAGATGTCAATGTTACCAGCAGCAGGGATAAAAATTCAGTGTGGATAACCATAGGCTTTAAGGAAGAACAGCACCAGAAATACTAATGGTTGTAATTACTGGTGAAATTTTCAATTCTCCTCAGTGTAATATGGCATCCCTCAAGTATTGTTTAGCAGAGATTTCTATGAAAGTAGGGGACTTTATGAGACACATTTGATTGGAGGAAATTGTTTCATAATTTTAACCAAGAATGACGCTGAAAACCCCTACCCCTAACATTCAAAAGACTCTAGCCTTTGAGTGTGCTCGCTGCTTACTGATATTAAGTTAAGCCCATGTTTGACTATTTATATTATATATATTGTTTTTTAAATTGATTTCACAAAGAGCTTTGACAATTAAATCGTAGTTTTAAAATTAAAAAGTAAAAACAACACACCACAAGATAAAAATATAAAATGGAGGGTAGAGACAATATAACGGTGAAAGTGTTATTAGTTTATTAGTGCAGACATTAATGTATACATTATTAAATTGGAGCTAATTCTCAATACATGACGTGCAACTGACTAGGAAGTTTAGACAACGCTTTATGGCTGATGAATGACAAAACACACAGTTCATCACAACATTGTGATGAACTAGGCAATATGGTGGGATCACAGAATAGTAAAAATAAATGACTAAATGATTATTTTTATTTACTGTATTTTTAAATTAGTTTTCATGCTGTGCAGGTAATGGACAGGTGTCGTGATAAATGGTTCATATTATTTTTTTGATTCAATTATTTGGCAGCCAGTATAAAAGCCTGGGTGGCGTTCCTTTGTTCCACTGCTACTGCCTGTCTGCCTGCTGTGTTCATGTTGTTACTTCTCTTTGGTAACACTAACTCGTTAAGTAGCTATTTATTTTTAAAGCTAGACAGCTAAATTGGCTATATATTTTATTTAGTGTTAATTGGTTTTTATTTTCCCTCCATAATAGCATCAACATCATACAAAGAACCAAATTATAAATCACACCTGTGGCAACTTGCTTCTAATTATGTCGACTGCATTCATAAGCACCAACCATGGTGGTGATTCCTCTCTGTCCTTTGACTCCCTGCTCACATAGATGATGGAGAAGCTGACGTATTGCATGCTATACAAAATGTTAACTTAGCATTTTTCATTCAAATATGTTTAATGAGATGCAAATGTGGTTGTGGGACAAGCGTATTGTATACATTGTTTGACACGTCCTTCATATAGTATAAATATTAACCAAGTGCAAATGGAAAATAAAAAGTACAAACATCAGCATTTTAAAAAGTATTTTATGCCATCTGTCTTTCTCTAGTATTTGTGTGAGTGTCAGTTTGACGAAAATGTCAAGTTCAAAACTGCCATCAATGAAGAGGATCCGGATAAGATGCGGCTGCAGCCGATTGGCCGAGACAAAGATGGGCAGATGTACTGGTTTCAACTGGACCAAGACGACAACGTGCGGGTCTATGTGGAGGAACAGGATGATTTAGATGGATCATCTTGGAAGTGCATTGTCAGGTAGGTAGACTGAAGTGGGATTGCTTTTTAAGTGACTGGAAAATGTCTGCACTGAAATTTAAGAGCTAGCCGTAGATGATGAAGTATTTTTAAAAGGGGAGCGTTTACTATTATCAAGCTTATCTCCATATAGAGACAGAAATGACTTGGCTGAGATTTTGGCACTGCTGAAGACTCAGATAGACCCTGCACTGTTTGCAAAGAAAGAGCAAGAAACGGAGGCCAGTCCCAAACCTGAAGAGGAGGAGAAGAAAGGAGAAGAAGGTAACATGGTGAAGTGTTAAATTAAGTGATGGTTATATGTTGTTGCTCATTACAGATCCAATTTTCACCTATTTCTTTTTCCATTTTGATGCCATTTGTTGGTAACGTTTTTCCAGTGGAACCTTACAAGTACTGTAAATGCAAATGTTAATTAATTAATATGGTTGTTATTAGTATGGTTGTGATCATACACCTGACCCTACCAGTATTAGGGCCACACTCTATCCATCTACCAATGCAAATTAGTTCTTTCTTTTAGCCAACATGTCTTACATGTTTATAGACAATACCACTATGTACATATACCACTAATGCTACATGGATCTTTATTATTATTTCAGATGGAGTTAAAAAGACTGAGGTTACCACAGAGGAAGAAGACAAAGCCTCCAAAGATGCTGCTTGCTCAGTCTCTCCAAAAATGGAGAACAGTGAAAAACTCGCCCCGATAGACAACATAAAATCAGATGCCGTTGAGACCAAATCACCACTGAATGGCATCAAAGATGGCAAAGTGGACTCAGAAGCTACCATCCAATCAGACAAGCTCGCTGTTGATGACAGTGTCATTACAAAAGCCCAAGCCATCAAGGAGGAGCCAATGGAGGAAACTAAAACAACCACAGCAACAAGTGAACCCGGGCCAATCTCTGAAACGTCTTGTGCATCACTGAAGTCAGAACAAGGAGAGGAGGCCAAGAGAAACGCCTCAGAGGAACTCCAACGATCCATCAAGAATGAACAGCAGGCCAAAATCCCCTTGAAAAAAAGAGGGATGAAACTCAGTGAGGACTTTGACAAAAGTAGCCGGGGCAACATTTTTGTGCAAAATCCACCGGTCGCACCGGTCAAAGAACCTCTGAAAGTTGACAAAATCCCCGAAGAGACCTCTAAAGAGCCGTGTGTAAACGACCGCGTTAACGGTGACGCCCAGCATGCAGCAGAGAAAGTTTACTATAGTCATTTGTGCGCAACAAGTAAAGATGCCGAGATCAAAAGGAAACCTGCGGACAACGAGCAGCCCACTAAAACCATTTCAGACAAAAGGGAAGCGGCAGAAGCCGGAGAAAAGGAGGTGCCATCCACAGTGGAGGATGGAAATAAATCTCGAAAAGGAGGCGCGAGCAATACAGAGACTTCCCCGGAGGTGGCCGTGTCAAACCAAGCAGAACTGGAAAACGAAGTTCCAGATAGGAAGGTAGAAAAGGAAAGCACTACGGCTCCAGAGGAAAAAGAAGCCGCTGTCCACGTTCCCAAGTCGCCGTCACCTTCCGTAGAAAAACCGCCGCCTTTATCTAAGGATGTAACTAATGCACTTTTGAAGCCACCTCATCACAAAGATGGAGAAACGAATGAATCCGAAATGGTTGACAAGAACGCAGCTCAAACAGTGGACAAGGCCTCCACGTTAAAAGAAACAAAGATATCATTAACGTTTGATAAGTTGGCGAACCATGGTTCAAATCATGCACGTGATTCATTGATTGCATCTAAAGAGGTCAAGTCTGACGCTTCTGAAAAATCTGAGGAAAAAACCGCCCCTAAACACATGGAAACATCGGATAAGATTGGAAAACCAAACGCGACAGAAGTTACGGCAATTGCAGCTGACCCTAAACACACGGAAACCATCGCTACTAAAGAAATGGAGACACCTGAGCCTGTTGGAGAGAAACCAGACGGCTCTGCACTCAAAGAGATGCCAGGAGTCATTAAAAAAACAGAGACGTCCTCCGACAGAGAGTCTACCCGCAAGTCTGATGACTGTAAAGAGATTGTATCACCATCTGTCATTAAAAAGACAGAGGTACTAAAACACAGTGATGAAACGGAGAGCCCAGTCAACCCCAAAGACGCGCAAAAATCTTCAGTCATTAAAAAGGCAGACAGACCAGTTCTCAATGAACATTCAGAAAAACCAGTCGAAGCTAAAGGGACAACGGAGTCCTCTGTTATTAAAAAAGCTGAAAAAACAGAATCACGTAAACATACAGAGAAAAATGACAGCCTCAAAGACACAGAGAAGCCTCCGAATACGGAGGAGAAAACTGAAGCAACCAGTGTAGCCTCTAAGACCGTCAACGCTGAAGAGAAGGATAAGGTTGCCCTCGAGGAAGACATGGAGAACGCTGTCAACTATAAAGACAACGGGGGAAGTGACGTTGCCGAGATGAGCAACTATATGTCCGAGCCTATGAAGTCGGTAGCCATTAAAGAGGATCTGACCAAGCCACGGGAGGACAACAAAACTGAAACAAAAACAGACACAAAAGCGAAGACGGAGGAAGCATCGGAAGAGAAAGAAAAACCGTCCAGTCCTGTCAAAAATCAAAATATCCCAGAGGAATTGGGTAAAAAACCAGAGGGAGCGGAAGGGAAACAAGCATCTGAAGAACAGTCTACAAGCAAAGAGCCAGAATGCTCATCCACTTTCCAACCAACACAGGAAAGTGAAAAGGATGCAGACAAGAAACGTGAAACGGATGCAGACAAGAAACGCGAAAAGGATGCAGACAAGAAACGCGAAAAGGATGCAGACAAGAAACACGAAAAGGATGCAGACAAACGCGAAAAGGATGCAGACAAACACGAAAAGGATGCAGAGAAGAAACATGAAACGGATGCAAAGGATGCAGACAAACACAAAAAGGGTGCAGACAAGAAACGTGAAAAGGATGCAGACAAGAAACGCGAAAAGGATGCAGACAAGAGACGAAAAGGATGCAGACAAACGCGAAAAGGATGCAGACAAGAAATGCGAAAAGGATGCAGACAAGAAACACGAAAACGGATGCAAAGGATGCAGACAAGGATGCAGACAAGAAACGCGAAAAGGATGCAGACAAACGCGAAAAGGATGCAGACAAACGCGAAAAGGATGCAGACAAACGCGAAAAGGATGCAGAGAAGAAACGTGAAACGGATGCAAAGGATGCAGACAAGAAACGCGAAAAGGATGCAGACAAGAAACGCGAAACGGATGCACACAAGAAACATGAAACGGATGCGCACAAGAAGAGTGAAAAGGATGCAGACAAAGAAAGCCTCAAAAATGAGAAGCGTCCACATCAAGACAAAGCAAATAAAG
>OMKK01085405.1:5912-25362 GCA_900302305.1 Polymixia japonica
CCCCAGGTTCATTCATCAGTCACCATAGAGTAGGCGAGTATTGTCACGGAGGTGTATGGTGCCATGTGAATGGACCTGGGTTTGGGTTACAGAGCAGGAGGTCGAGCGGAGGGGAGAGGGGGAACTGTAGCCTGAAGCACAACAATGCTGATAGTCTTACCGGCTGCACAGAGATAATCCCGCTATAAATCCCTGTTCTGTTGGTAAAGATCAGAATGCCGAAGGCTTTCCTTCCATGCAAAGGAAATGCATTATTTCCTCTATAAGCCAGTTTTAGGTTGACTACTGTGTTCCAAGGATTTTAAAAGGAGCCATGAGGATCAGGACATATTATGTTCCTCATCATCCTGTGTCAAGACATGTTTCCTGTACATTAAAGTCAGAATGAAAGGAAAAGATACTTGCCAGAGGCTGGAAAATGGCTCATTAATCATAGTTCGCTGGATATTATATTGTCAGAACGTCGCATGTTGTTCTAATTCTTCCTGCGTCTTCTCGACAGAGCGAGGCCAGATCGGGTGCAGAGAACTGAGGTCCACCAAGTACATCTCGGATGGCCAGTGCACCAGCATCAATCCCATCAAGGAGCTGGTTTGCGCTGGCGAATGCCTCCCGGCTCAGATGCTTCCCAACTGGATTGGCGGAGGCCGCGGCAGGAAGTACTGGAACCGCCGGAGCAGCCAGGACTGGCGGTGCGTCAACGACAAGACCCGTACCCAGCGCATCCAGCTACAGTGCCAGGACGGCAGCACGAGAACGTACAAAATCACCGTGGTGACCTCCTGCAAGTGCAAGAGATACTCGAGGCAGCACAACGAATCGGGCAACAAGTTTGAGGAGCCGGTTCTGTCTCAGCCCCAGCTCATCCACAATCACAAGTCTAAGAGCAAGAGGAGGCTTGGGAAGAGTAGGCTCAATGAGAACTGGCATGAGGCCGAACCCTAAGGCCCCGAGGACATGAAGTCAGTATGTGAATCATTTTAATTGCCAAGTACAATAAAAGGACAGGAACTTCATCCTGGTGACATTGGTGCAGAGACATATTGACAAGTTACAGAGTTTCACAGTGCCCTAGTGACAGTTGTGGATTATCTCTCAATGTGACCGGGATTTGATTCATGTGAAGCTGGAGAACTCGAAAGGGCACACTATGGACTTTTTCTGATGTGTTAACTTGTGTGGCTGAAGGTAACGTGATCAAAACTGCAGCTGTGGACTGTAGAAGATTCTGGAACCCTTAGCCCACATTGTCCAAGATGTAGCCATGTGCATATTCTCCTTGGAGATCTATATAGCCACCTAGACGACTGTCCCCACAGTAAACAACGCAACACTAAACAACTGAAAGACACCAGGAAATGTGTAAATACTTGTACATATCATATCAAATTGCTACCTGTTTTCTGAAGTATGGTCATGTGTATAAAATTTTACTATATAAGATGTATGATGTAATATATTTTCTATGGCAACATTTGATAATTCACATTGTATGTTTAAGTGTCAACATAGTGGCATAAGCTATGGTTTAACAGTTCTCCCTGGAAACGCTTTTTCATTGCTCACTGTTATGTCTTCATATGAAATAAATATCACTTTGTATTACATGTGTTGTTGTCATTGAAGATTGTCAAGCTCACACCTAGACACCATGAGTTAAACTAATCAAGCAAAGGAAGCTTTCTTTCTAGAATATAAGGTTAATATCTCTATAAGTAAGTCAACTAAGATTTGATAACCATATTGCAAGTGTTGAAATAGACACAGGAAAACAATAAAAGTCGTGATTTATAAGCATACAATACTGCATTGACATATTAGCACTGGTTTTATCAGATTTTTTTTCTTGGTTTTATGAGATAATAACTTGTAAACAAAAGCTCTCCAGTCAATTAATTACACAGACGATTATTTTTTACTGCCTACGTTGTTTTGCATCTCGCGAGAGCAGCGTATACCACAACACAGTGTGACCCTGACATCTCGCGAGAAACTGAACCACAGGCACGTCTTCTTCGCCACAAAGAATACTAGCGGAGCGAAAGATTCCACTTTCGGCTAATTCCGTCTTCTCCTAAAATCCCGTTAAGCAGACCAGACCGTTTCTTTTTTCACTGGGAGTCAATGACACTGTCTCACATTCGGTATAATATCTTTTTTTCTGCGAAGGGCTTATTTGATTTAGCCAGCGTAATGTTCAAGCTACAAGATACAGGTAACATACCTAGACACGTCTTTAAATCAGTAAATACTTTTAGCATTTTCACATCATGTCAATAATGAATCTCCATGAGGTTATTGCATAAATTAGCTGCACGTATTATCTGTGGCTACCCTGATAAATGACTAACATGCATAGTTATGAGCATTTTAATTCTAGACAAGTTGTATGCATGACTGAGATTATTCCCCCAGCTACTTTTCGTCATTTCTGGTCCGTCTTATCTGACAAGGGGTTTCGACAGGCTGAATGTCGTGTGAGCCATCTTGATATTTAATCAAACCCTCTTTGGCTTCTCTTCAAATCACTACCAGTCGTGTCGTCGCTCGCTGCGTGACTCCGCCCACAAAAACGTGGAGGTGGACAACCTAATCTTTAATAGCAAAGATCTGCTTTGACTTCTGATGAATAAACTGATGATATTGAATCATGCAAGAAGACGGCGATGACACGGACGGGCCCGGTGATCCGGGGCATTTCTTAACCCGTGACGCCGGGTTGAGCATTGATAAAGCGGCGAGACGCTGCGTAGGTTTCTCGGTCGCTGTGGTTCTTCCAGCCGGCGGCACCGGAGAGCGAACAGGGCTGCAGACCCCAAAGCAGTTCTGCACGTTTCTCAATAGACCGCTTATAAGCTACACAATCCAGGCTTTTGAGAGGTAGGCACACGGTTGAAAGCAGGACATAAACATATCTTATTTCTCGACATAGTCTTGTCTCATAACGGGGCGCAGGTGGTGCAGTGATTGTAGTGGGCATGTAAACAAATGCCTCACCGACACGGCAAGGTGGCACACTCTTACGCCGTCCTGATCATTTTTAATAATAAAGCATTTTTGTTGCATTGCAGAGAGGGAAATGTGTGATTGATTTCAGTCCTTTTGATGAGAAGCTGGATGTTTGCAGCATTCTGTTTCCCTGCACCGGCATCACATCATTCTAACAGCTAGGTTAGTATTTATAATTAAATCTGTCACACAGTCAGGCGTCAGTTTACGTGGCAGTTTTCCATGTTAGTAGGAAATGAATGCAGCAACATCACGAGAATAAAGCAGGGAAATACTGCACATGTAGCTTTAGTGTTCAAAGAAACTGTCCCATTACTTGGAGACGACAGGCCGCGTGCCCTGACAGCCATGCGTGCCGTTGTGTCCTTGAGCAAGAAACTGAACCCCTACCTGTCCGCTCATTGCGAGTTACCCTGGAAAAACAAGCGTCAAGACGCCTAAAATGTAATAATACGAATTCCGTTCCCTCACAGGCATATAATGCGCCAATTAGGTAATTAGTGGGTATACTGTATTTAACCGAGTGGGTCTGGATACCTTCTTTTGCACTGCACCGCCTGGCCTGTCAGAATGATCACATTACTGTAGTTCATGAATGCACAATGTGTTTTTGACAGGGTGTCGTGGATTGAAAACATCGTGGTGGTGGTTGCCAAAGAAAGCGTGGACCTGATGATGGACGTCCTCCAGCGCTTCCGGCACAGGAAGGTCCGAGTGGTGCCGGGCGGCTCAACCCGCCACAGGTCCATATTCCACGGAGTCCGGGCTCTCGGTGAAGTCGGGGACGCGTCGGCCTCCGTCAAACCGGAAGTGGTCATTATCCACGACGCCGTGCGGCCTTTCGTGGAAGAGGACTTCCTGTACGAGATAGCCATGGCTGCCAAGGAGCAAGGGGTTGGTGTTTATACTAGTTCATATTTCTAAAAACCGTTAAAGGTGCTATCTGTGAGATCGGTCCCTCTAGTGTTGGTGAGGTGAGTTACAATAACAAACCAAAACAGGAAGCAAGGTGTTGTCTTGTTCAGGCTGAGGGGAGGATCTGTTTGACGGACCGTCAAAACAAAACAAGGACCAGGAAGTAGAGAGAAACAGCATCACTGAGACACAATCAATTACATTATACTATATCTTACCATACAATGTGGTAATTCAACTTTTTATTTGATTTTAACATATTACTGATGGCACCTTTATGTGTTTGAGTTTATATCCCTACAATGCTTTGTACCATTTTGTTCTTTCTGGCCTGGGCCTACCTGTAATACCACCCCCCCTACACACACACACACACACACATACACACACTGCATAGACACACACTATACAGAGTCATTCCATGTGTTCCTTACCTTTCTATCAGGTTGACAGATTTATCGCTGCTGATGGTAGCGTTCGCTTCATGAATGATAGATGGGGCAACATTTGGCTCACGGTCATTGTTGAACGCAGGTCACAGGTTGCAAACAAAGCAAGGCCTATGTGACACAGGACCACATTTTATGATGTGATACTGAGGCCCTCCGTGTGTGTGTGTGTGTGTGTGTGTGTGTGTGTTCGTTCGTTTGAGGTCTGGTCTTCATTACCTTGCTAGTATCCCCTGCTCATGATAGAATGTCCGTCTCCACCAAAGAGCAGCAGATTAGTTTTGATTTTAACAGCATGTGTAACACGCAGAACATATGTTTGCGTTCGTTTAATTTGCGAGCCAATTCCTCCACGCTGACTCTGCGGAGGCTGTACTTTTTTAGCACCGTGAAAGGGTTCGCAGCTCAGATCGTGCCACGGTCAGATGAAAATAACCTCACAGAAATGTTGTTTGTTGAAAATTTGCAAATGAAGACGGAAAGGTATTGTGTACACAAGCTGTGTTGGTTAAGACGGGTTTAATGTTACAGTGAAGTGGCGGTCAGGGCTAGTGCGGTAAGCCTCAAAGAACAGGGACTTGTCTTCTCTTTGAATGGTGTATGTAGGAGCGCTCAATTATGCCAAAAAGGATAATCCTCATTATATGACTAGATTTCGTGACTGTAATTAATTATTCTTGATGATGTGAGGAAAAAAATATTTTACTGCAGTTTAATTATCTTAAATCTGCCTCTATTTTCAACTGGAGCAGAAGTTTGTAATGAAATGTCTCAATATTTGCAATATAGCAACATTTTATTTCCAGATTAAAATCACGACATATAATTACACGCACATAATTACACAGCCTGGTTGTGTGTGCATACCTTTCTGTCTATCGATCTATTGACCAGTCGATCTACCATTGTATTTCTCCATCTAATATAGATGGAATAATATAGATATATATATATATAGAAATATGTTTAAAAAAGAATGATTTTCTCCTATTTATCTTTTTCAAGGCAGCGGGAGCCATCAGACCTCTGGTTTCCACGGTGATAGCCAGCACACCTGAGGGCTACCTGGACCATTCTCTGGAGAGAGCAAAGTACCGGGCCAGTGAGATGCCCCAGGGATTCCTCTATGATGTCATCTATCAAGCCTATCAGAGGGTAGGTTTAGGGTATGTTCTTTAATATAGCAAGAGGACATAAGGTGTGCCGTTTACCTGGATTATGGGCAATTAGCGATAATAAAATAGGTACCAGGTGTAACCGAGGACTGACGGCTTTTATACAACAGTTACCAGTGCATGTTTACTGACTGAAACGTTTTCTTCAAAGAAGTATACATGCATGCAAATAAATATTCAGGAGAAAACGAAACAGTTGCTAACTAGCTTCCTGTTTATCATAGTTGGCATGGCAACTAATAATGGCACGTCCTATGTGGTACGTTTGCATTGAAATCTGTTATTGAAATCAAATCACAGCATGTAGTTTGATATGATTTCTTCTCTCTTACAAAAACGGAAAGAGGAACTGGCACGTATAAGGGCTAGCCTGTCCAGTGGCCTAATTCTGTTCCTTCTGAAGCTTGATTGGTGAGGTGCAGTGGTGATGAACCAGGTGGAGGATGCAGGGCAGAACTTGTAGGCACAATGCACTATTACAGCTGTTTATTACGGCTGCGGAATCTGTGGTGTTCTCGGAATGTGTGACACGTGCCAAAGGGCCAGGGCATTTATACTTGAGCAGCATGCTGCACAGATTGCGCAACACACGCATTTTCAAGTTTTCCAATGTTGTTGTGTCCTTGATTGACCACTGCCACTGTCCGAGAGAGAATGGCTGCTTATGCGATGGAAAGATACTTGTTTAAAATTCGCAACAGGAAGTGAACTATACGAGAACTATACTATACTATACGACATTTGCCGGAAATCCCGCCTCACTTCATCAGTCAACCAATCGGCATCTATACGGAATGTGTGACCTTTCTGGTCGCGAACTACGCGCTTTTAATTTCTTGAGGAGGTGTACGTTGTTGTTACCGGGCTATACTGTCTGATAGATGACAAAGGGAGCAAAACTTTATATTCCTAAACAATTCTTCTTGGGGATGGAGGAACACTGGAGCAACTTTAAATGACCCAGAGCGAGATGATAATTGCATATTATCATCTCGCTCTGGGTCATTTAAAGTTTCGTCTCATTAGTCCAGCAGTGTAAAGTGCATATTTGTCTAATGTCTACATCTGTAACCCAAGCACATCATGCTACTACCCGCTCCTGCTCCAGTAATTGTTTTAAAATGTCTCTCAAATCTCAAACTATCTGAAAGGACAATTACTGTAGATTTGTTCTCGAATTATGATTTTTTTTCTGCTCGGCATCTCCTAGATGACAAAGAACTTTACGGTTCACATCCATCCATCTCAGCGGGCCTTTTACAGTCTCTCATTGTTCGGCAGATGTGCCAGAACCTGCAGGGTTTTTCTGCGGAGGAGTTTGCGTTGCGGGGGCTGACGTTTTCACTACGCCTCGATGAAGTTTTGGGAAAGAGATGACACATTAATGTACTCTGGCACACTGCAGCGGATTGGTCTCTGCAGCAAAAGCAAACATGGCAACCGTTCCATGGTTAATGTAGGTGTATTCCAATGAATGATATCAACAGTTTGAAAGATTTAATGTACACACCTGATGGAGGGGGGGGGGGGCTCTTCAGTGACGTTAAACCATAAATGTGTTGAGTTTTAACTTCAAGTAGGGGATTATTTGTAAGACTTAGCTCGCTGAAACAGGCCCGCTCAACGCGAGTCTTAGGTTGCACAAATTTGTTCGGTTTATTTTTCCGACTTTTCGAGGCTTTGCTATTTCAGCCTAGACTCCGTTAGATGGTTCTTCAGATAGCAGTGTTTTTCGAAGGACACAGGAAGCCTTGAGCTAAAGTATGCCTCCGAACCGGGCCCCATTTGTCTGCAGTTATTTGCATTCCTGACTCTCGCAGATTTCGGATTGTTTTGGAACCCCGACGGTTTTGGGCTTTGGTGGTTTTTTAAAAATTTTCAGAAAATCAGCTCAACTGGGCCGGTCACGTCGTGAGCATTAAGACGAATTGGGAGAGACGTTTACAATCAGCGGCGTTGTGAGATAGAGGAGAGATTGAGAGAACACCCCCTCCCCCCCCTCCTCCATCACGCTCTACCTCCTCCTCCTCCTCCTCCTCACCTCCTCCTCCGTCAGTCAGTCAGAAGAGGGAGAAGTGTAAGGTGTCTGTCAGGTTAGCACTGTAGGACATGTTCATGCACAAATCTGCCAGAGCTACACATTTGTAGCCTGACATCCATTGAGGCTGGCAGAACTTGGGGCTGAACAGACAAAGGGAAAGACACTTTATCCAGTCCCCGGCGAGGGCCTTTGTACCGGGAGAAAATGCTAAAGGTTAAATTACCACAGGACCATAACCGCATTTCTCCTGTGTTTTCTGTCTTTAGTTCCCGGGTCCCAGAGCAAAGAAAAGACCCCTCTCTTTTATAGTCTGATAAAATATTACCCGCGTATAATCTCAGGTGGCGTGATTACGCCTTTGTAGTCCCGACTGTATCCTAAACCCCATGAGCTCATCGCCTCAATCCGGCTTCCACGTGATCTACAGGGATGACAGTCTGATTCTATCCACGTTTTCCCAGCGCTGTGTCAAAGTACAACCCTCTTTCTTTGTTTAAAAAAGAAGAAAAAAAAAGAGTTGGCGGTCCACCCTGTTTTGGAATTTTTATTCTCTATTGAGATGGTAGAAGGGGAGACAGTTAGGGGGCCACTGGTGGGACTCGATTCTAGGCCAACGGGCAAACCTATAGGAGAAACCTTCCAGAGTAGGGCGACTCAACCGCTCCACCATCTCCGGTCAGAGCTCAGCCCTCTAAATAAACACTAATCAGACTCGGCAGTGTTGGCTTTCCTTACCCTGTTTAATATGCTCTCCAGCAAGGTTAAAGCTGCTGTTTGAGAAAAGATTAAAAAAAGTTATAATCAAAAAACGGAAAGACTGTGTGCTCTGTGAAGGTTCAGCGAGATATGATCTTCACAACAAGTGTCACTGCAGGTCGGTCAGTGTGTTGATATTCCTTCTTTTCTAAACCATGTTTACATCGCCGGTCCGACTCTAAACTCCTCACTAGAATCTGTTCAGCTGTAGCGTGTGAGGTTTTTGATGGACAGGGGAGAGGACCAATGGAGAGGTGCTTACAGAGGAGGAGAAAAGCCCAGCTTGTTTTGAACTGGAACAGCTTGTTGTTGTAATTCCCCTTCAGAGTCGATAGTCAGTACATAGCAGCTTTAATGGAATTATGGAATTAACTGTCTGGCTGCAGGACATATCAGAAGAATCGGAATCAAAATGACTTTATTTGCCAAGTGCAATAAATGTCCGGGAATTAATTTCGGAGCGATTGGTGCAGGGAGACATTGGTAAGATCAAAGTACACATGGCACACATGATCCAAGGAGGACAGGACCTCACATTTAGTCCAACAAGGCGGTCTGGGACACGACTAGACTACACAGACCACAATACATAGATACAAAAAAAACAATCTATATAGCTCCATTTACCCTTTCAATTTGAATCAATCTTAACAAAAGAGCGCAGGGAACCGGCTCCTCGCAAACACTGCGGTGTGTGTATATATTTATTCGTTTCTCCCTGTCAACAACTGTCAGCAACCCCACATGTCTTCTTTCCTGTCCTCAGTGCAGCGAGTCAGACTTCCAGTTTGGCACGGAATGTCTCCATTTGGCTCTGCAGTACTGTGGCACCAATGCCAAACTCATCGAGGGCCCGCCAACACTGTGGAAGGTAAGCTAGCCAGGGGCCGGGTTATGGGGACAGCGGATTTGTGGTGATTATTGTGCTAGCACAGCTGTGTGATCATCGCTGGTGTATTATAGGGACACAAAGAAAGGTCACACATCAAAAGTAACGAATGGTGGCAGAAGATGACAAGTAGATGTGTTTAATGTCATATCCACGCAGTTTTTGGAAATGAGATTTAAAGGCACAATCCATGATTGGTTTGAACAGCCACGCCGCCCCACTTCTGTTTGTTTTGTAAACAGTGTGGTGATGCATTTCCCCTAACAGAAAACCTTTAAACGCCACTCAAACTTCTCTGTATTTACTGCCTAAATTCACCAAGCGAAAGATGGCTGCCGCTGACTTTGAGGCGAAACCAAAACAACAACGTTGTTGTAATTCCCCGCTTGGCCACAACAGGGCAGCACTTGAAAAAACCGATCGCGGATTCTGCCTTTTTAAAGAGTACGGAAGGCGTTGCACTGTATCCAAGTAGTGTAACGGTAAAAGCCAGTTGATCTGCCCTCTAGGTGACCTACAAAAAAGATCTGGCTGCTGCAGAGTCCATCATCAAAGGTACGTTTCCTCTTCCTATGTTTACCATTACATCACACCCGTGTGCATACTGTACACTATATGGCAGATTCTTTTGTTTGTTACCTTTATGCGTCAACGTGAAGTATATGATTACACACGTAAAGGCAGTAGCTCTTCTCAGACAGGTTAAATGGACAGAAATGAGCGATGCGGGGTTCTGAAGAGGTTGTTTTGTCTCTTTCCGCGAGCCGGTCTAGGGTTCGAATTGAATAGGCCACATTGAGCCAAACTAGTCCCTCATTGTACTGGGAGGAAGAGGTTCTTTGTAGTGTTGTTTAGGTCGATTAGAGGAGAGTGGGTGTACGCAGTCTGTGAGTGCTACAGAGAACAAGTCAGGACAAGGGATAGACTATCACAATCACAGAAATGGAAATAAACACAGCCCTATGTTTCACCTCGGTAAGCACCTGGACCAACAATTACCTGCCTGACGATGACATAAGGTGCGCAGTAATTATGCCCAGAGCCTCTTATGTGAATGAACTCATTGTGTCTTCAGAGAGGACATGGCAAAGACGTTTTCACATCCATCAGTGTGAGAACGTGTCGGATGGTGTGTGTGTGTGTGTATGTATGTGTTTCAGTGTGTGTGTGTGCACACCATACAAGTGTATATGCACATATTCTTTGATGTCTGTGTGTACGTCAAAGTTCTGCCAGTGTGCGTCTACTCCTGCTGTTGAAGAAATGTCTATCTAACAGACATTTTCAGACGACCACATGTCTTTCCCTTTCAGACGGTCTCTCCAGGTCGGCCTGCGTTATCACGGGTGGATCCGACCCGGCCGTGGAGCTGGCCTCCGCACTCCGGACGGCCATGGACATGGTATGACAACGAATGTTGGGATGATGACTGATAATGAGAGTGATGACGATGGTTATAGGAGGTGGACGTGATATCAAATACGACGGTGGCGATCAGAACCAGAATCACCTTTATTCTCTAGGTGCATCACATGCAGAAGGAATTTACTTTGATGTCTTTGGTGCTGGGATACATAATTGCAGAGTTGCATACATTTGTACAAGAGTACAAGAGACACACAGGACGTCACATACAGTGCAGAGAGACAAAAGACGGTAGACTACACATTATACACACGAGGATGTTACTGTGTTAGAGAGGTATATAACAGTGAGGGTCCAATTCTGATGTCATTGCAAGTCATGACGGTGATCACTGGAGGAGGAGGACATGGTATCATAATGACCGTTATGACAGCTGAGTGGCTCAGTGGTTCGCACTGTTGCCTCGCGCCACGAAGGTCCCGGGTTCGAATCCGACTGGGGACTTCATCGGCAGGCGCCGGAGAATGATTGTTTCAACGCAGAGCACGAATTCCGCGTATGTGTAAAAATGTACTTGGCGAACGAAGTGATTCTTCCAGAACGACGACGACGACGACAACGGCTGCGCGAGCTTTGGACGCGATACGATTGCGACGGTGAGGAATGTGGTGATGATTCCAACGACGGTGATGATGCTCATGGTGAGATCATCGTAGGGACCGTGACAACGGCGACCGTGGCAACGACGGTGAGAATGTCGTAATGATTTGTTGCGACGATGACTTTGCCATGTGCACGTCCCGCGATTTCCCCCGTCTCACCACGTCTCGCCGGATCCTTACCCAGAATCCCCCAGAAACGCTCGTGAGCTCCGCTCCACATGGGTGGCCCGGTGGTGAGACTTGCCATCTGCGGTCGGACCTCTAATGGAGTATGTCTGGGACATCCACGCTCTTCTCTCTCCTCCTCCTCCTCCTCCTCCTCCTCCTCCCCCCAGCCTCCACCTCTCACTCCCCTGCCTAAAGGAAAGCAGATGGCAGTCGTACTTGCCGTGCCGAGGGAATTCGTTTGATTAATTGAGTGTTCACTGATAAGTGTTCACCTCCTCCTGCTCCGTTCCTCCAGCCCAGTCAGAGTTGAGGAGCGCCCAGATTCCCACCCCTCCCCCATCCCTCAAACCCGAACAGAAATACTAAATAAAACATGCTTGTTCAGTAAAATCCCAGGACGAATAAAAATAGAATAGAAATTCAATCTGAAAAATAGACCCCTGTAGTGTCTACGCGAACCAGTCCTTTTTTTTTAAAATTTGTTTACCCACAAAACCATAATCCAACAGAACCCAGAACCCGTGCCCTTAGACAGCTGGCCTACATATGATTTCCGTAAGGTCTCTGGGTCTCTGACAGTGTACAATTCAATCCTCCGCTCTCATTCGTTTGGAAGAAGTTATATATGTTCTAATATTTCACCTCTATAGCGGGTGTCCGCGCGCACGGCTCTCACTTTAAGCATTTCACTCTCAACATTTTCAGTTGTGACCCCAGGCTGACATGCAGTCCCCACACGGTCTTATGCACAGAAATGTGTTTCCTGGATAATCCTTGTGTGTGTGTGTGTGTGTGTGTATATCTATACTCCCTGAGTGTAGATGTTGACAGAGGAAGGGAGCAGCAAAGCACGCCCCATGACGTGTTTTTTAATGTTCCTCCGCGAGCCAAACAGTTCATCCTCCTTTCAACCCGCTCCAAGTCCTTTGTCAGGCGGTGTCGATTCGCTGTCCTGGTGCTGGACCGGGGCCCCAGAGACGGATCGGGGGCCGCGCCGGCCTCCTCAGAACGGCTGATTGGAACCATTCCCGCCCGTGCTCAGGTGGCCGGTGGGGACGTTTTGTTCCGGTGCGCGCGTGTCTGGGACTAGATACATCCTATTCAGGGGTTTGGGAAGAGGAGGGGGGGGAGATGAAAGGAGAGAGGAAGAAGCGGAAGATGAGGAATTGGCTTTGTCCCCGTGCCATTAAGTGAATCTAATACAGGGATAAGCGAGGTAGAGCAAGCCGGGCCTGAATAGTGATAGTTCGGTTTAGTGCGTTTGCAGGTGGAGGATTTGGCTGTGTGTGTGTGTGTGTGTGTGTGTGAGACGGAGAGAGACCGAGTGGAAATGCGATAAAGGGATTCTCTCAGCAGGATGTGACCCAAGAGAGGAGGTTGTAGCAACACAAAGAGACTTGCTATCATATGAATACGTGAACCAACGTATCGGTGATGCACCGTTAATGCTGATGTTGAAAGCGTGCCATATTTTCTCCGAGGGAAGGGTGTTTCGGAAGGCCTCTTAAACCATTACAGAATGTTTTCTCACTCAGGTGCACATCTATCCTGCCCTTACCTCAGTCCAGTAATTGTTTGTTTAAAGTTTTGTATCGAGTGCATCTTGGAAAAACGCTAAGCCCAGACAGGCGCATACTTTACGAGCTCATAAAGACGAGGTAGGGAGGGTTCGATAAAGGAAGGCCAAGTCACCAACTCTGGGTGCTCTCCCTTATCGCTAATCCTTTGAGCTTGATATATGATAATATTCTCATATTCGGATGAAAGAGAATCCGCAGACATGTTTGTCTTGTAACAGAGTTTTTTCAACAGTTAACCTCAACCTATAAAAGAATCTGTCAGTTGGAAAAGGGAGGGAGATTGTTGATTAGCAACCAGACCAGGAAAATAGTTTGTTTTTGTGGCTGATGTTTTCAGAGTTCAATAGTCCATTTTTTATTATAGATAAACTTACAATCCACAGTCGGTATTTAGTAAGAATTTAGCTAGTAGCGGATGGTAACTTCTCACCTTGGAAGACAGGAAGTTAGCATGCTAGTGGTCTTAACTGTCAGTAGTCCTGCCTCAGCATGCAGGGTCTTGTAAGGTACTCATTATATAGGTTTGAATCTGTCCCATGGCAGTTATGGGAATAATATCCCATAAACAATTTCCAAAACATTTCTTATTTTCAAATGTTTAATTAAAATAACATTTCTCATGTTTTTGTTTTTAACACCAAGGTGATTTAAATTAAACCCACCCAGATCAGATCGACTCAGATAAAACTCCATTTTCTTGGAATACATTTGAAATTCACAGTAGTGGGGCAGTTAAAGCCGCTCTGAGCTCTGAACTTTTGTTTCATCTGTCTTTAGAGTTGTTCGGTCCTTGATCTTCCGTGGTTTCTTGGCCCTCCGGGCTGCGCTTAAATTTAAATAAACATTCCCACTCTGGGATTTCATGCCCAGCCTGTTTTAGATCACGTCAAATTTTGAAAACCCTGCAAATCTGCATTTTGGTCTGAAATGGTTTTTCTCCTGAAGCCATGAGCACTTATCTTTCAGGACCAATTAACCCCCAGACATGTGCTTCTTATAACCATTTCATACTTTCCAATTTCCTTTGTTATTTTAATGGGTAATACAACTGTATCTGAATGTCAAACTCAGACTGGGGATGTTTGTTTCTGTGTTTATTTCCTGTCTGTGTGAAATGTTAGTACTGGGGAATAATTACCGACAGAACAACAAACATCGACGTCAAACCGTCATGTCTCGCTATCCGGTCGCCTCAAGTCATTTAGTAACGCCAAGGTTGAATCTGAACTAACAACAACAACAAAAATCAGAAACTAAAGTGTCCTTGTTCTCTCGGCAAAAAAAAGAAAGAAGCTTTTATGACGTTTGGCTGTTCGCTGGTCTTTGACTGAATTCACAGTGTAATGAAATTTTACTTGGCTTGTGTGCGATGTGTGTTCCCGGCATTTGCAACTGAATTTTTTTTGCCAGTTCAGAAGTATAAAAGAACCCAAAAGTGGTGTCTCTTCTTTTACTGTCGTCCATTTGTTCTAATAAACCTCTGATTACACGAGAGAGAGAGAGAGAGAGAGAGAGAGAGAGAGAGAGAGAGAGGTTCTGCTCTCCTTGCTGTAAAAGCGTGTCTTGATTTCTCATCTAATCAGAAAATGATTCATGGCAGGAAAGCAGGTGGGTGTACTTTTGACTAAATGACTGAATAAGTGGTAGAACCAAAAACCAGAAGCCTGTTGACCTTCAAGCGCTGAAGTCATACAATCACTCAGCATCAGATGCATTATGGGAATTTAAACGTTACGACCCGGGAATCTGTAACAAGCAGAATGTGGACTTAGACGTTGCCTTTTATAACATTTGGGTCACTTCATTTCACAGGAGTTGGACGTTGTCCCAGATGTGGTGGGACACAACGCCAGGTGTCTGACAAAAGACTGGAACTTCATCCAGGTTTCTGTAAGTTCCCATTTTAAGGAAAAGATTTTTGAGACATAAATTTGTGTAATGACTCATGTTGCACACGCAACTCTGGACTCACAATCACACATATGCTCTCTGAAATTGTTATTTTTGAAATTCAAGGGTCCTTAGTTGTTGATTAAAAATAAATTCCTTCATTAATTTAAAAAAACCAAAAACTTTTGATTTGTCAATTCTTATCCAATTGTGGAATACAGCCGACATTTTCTCCCTGTTTTGATCTCCGTAGACGAGCGGTTCTTGCCCATCCGAGGTGGAAGCCACTATCAGAGCTCTGGAGTCGGCGGATCGAGCCGCCCTCTATCCTGTGGCGGTAGTTTGGGTGAGTTGGTGTAGAGATAGGAACGATGAGAGAGGTGTCCAACGCGACGCCTCTGCGCCCCCTGTCGGCCATGTTGTCTTAAGAACGCGGAGCGCTCCGATGTTGGGGTTTACGGGAGTTATCCAACGCCAATCCTTGAGCGTCTATATACCACACAGCAACAAGAGACCAAACAAAAAAATATATCTTGGAACAAATTAAAATTTTACTTTTGAATTTTTAAAAAGCTTTGACCTTTTCACCCTGCGACGCGATGCAACTGCCAAAATACGGCTAAGTCTGGGGAGGATAATCCCTGGCGTGTCTCGGCAAGTGAGTTTTCATTTCAAATCAGTTCCAATTTAATCAGTGCAAATGTCACGGAGCGTTACTCAATTGAACCCCTGCCTTGCTTGTGTTAGCTATGCTGTCTTTAAAGCTCTAAACACACACACACACACACACACACGGTTACATTACCATATGATAGGCTCTTCTCTGATGTACTAGAATAAAAGGATATGTGTTCGTCTTATTCTCATAATTCTCTCTTCATGAACATGTAACCATTTCTGCACATTGAAAATAGAGCATGAAATCCAAGTCTCAATAGCTATGATTGAGGGCAAACCGCTGCTTTAAACAGACAGAGGCACTTAATTAGATGCGCAAATTTGCTATAACCTCTCTTTTTGAGGTTCTACTAAAAATAACAGTAAGGGTACAACAATTAACCGTTAATTAACAGTAGTTAATGCAGTAATAATTGCATTTTCTTTTAACGTGTAGCATAAAATCTTCATCTTTTTAAATTTGTAATGAATCATGTTGATAACAGATGAATATTGCAATAACAATACATTTCCAGTTGGAAATGGTTGTTTAATTGCTGTGTGATTGTGATTGTGTGATTTACAAGGGTCACAAAGAGCATTAATACATGGTTAATTATGGTTAAGTATAAATTAATACCTTAGTTAACATGAACACCATTAATAAATTATTACTAGACACATTAGTTAACTGTTATTAACTGTTAATTAACTGTTAGTTAATGCTTATTACTGCATTAACTAGGGTTAATTATGGTTAATTGTTGTACCCTTATTGTAAAGTGTTACCAATTAACTACTAATAATAAGTTAATTTGTACGAGCAAAAAACAAAGAAAAGTTTACACAAGAAGAGAAAGCAGCTGGAACAAGCAGAGCCTCAAGGGTGATGTGGGAACACGGGATAAAATTCCCCACAGCATGTCCTTTATAAAACCGTTCCGCTCGTCCCGCCACATCCTCGAAACCTGCCAAATATTCAGGAAGTTGGTGTCAAACAACCAAGCGATCATCAAAACAGGCATGTCTTCCGATATTTTTTTAATTACATGTATTTAGAGGCATGTGTCATTGCAGGATGAGCATATCCGTGTTTTGAGGGATTCTGGGATTGTTTTTTGGAGACTAGCGATCCAAACTCAGAGTAACTAACAACTAAGTCCACTGTAACGAAACGATTGATTAAATTTTGGTCAGAGCCTATGAGCACGATTGGAAAAGACGGGGAAATGAGGTCCAGATCAAACATAGCTGGAATTACTCTTTAAGGCATGTGGTCATCAGACCGACAGTTATTTCCTCTTTAGAACAGGAGCATTTCCAAAGACAGCATAGACGTATCGGTCATGTATGGTGAAATTAGGAATATTAACAATAAACATGTGCTTGTATGTCGGTGTAATTCTCTGCTCTCCTGTTCAGTTGTGCTTGTTGGTATACGTAAACAAGGCCAGCAGACAGTCATATGTCCTTTTGAATATAACTTCAAGTGCGTTAATAAAAAAACATGACTGAATGAAAACCTTTATTTCATCTCGGAAGATCATTGAGGGGGACCCTCATTTGCAATGATACAGAGAAAGAAAGAATTACAATAAAAAAACAGATTAAAAGCAAACGATAAATCATCTCATTGGAAACCTTCTCAAAGCTGCGTGTGAGCGTTTTGAAGGTGGACTAACGGCCGGTTAAACGTGTCTCAGTAACATTTCCCACACTTTGAGTGAACTGTTCTTTGCATGTTCGTGAATGCAGACATCTGCCACAGGACGGATCGGGTTTCCTGGGGGTACGTGTACCGCACGGCTATCCAAACCCTGGGTTCTGCTTGTAAAGACATCCCCTGCAGTCCACCTTGAAGGAGCCGTGTTGCTGTTTAGAAACCCTACGCCTCCCCGGAGAGCCCTCAGCCCGGTGTTGCTTACCGTTTGGTCCGCTTCAAGTGCCAATATCGCCCACACAGTATCGTTGACATGATACACGATAAAACAAACTGATCAAATGTAAACCACAAAGACATATTTACTTTTGAATATTTAGAAAAAGGGATGGGTTACTTTTGTTAAATACTTTTTTTTTTTTTAAATTGACCTCTTCACCATGGCCACAGTGCAACTGCCAAAACTATGCTACGTAATATGACAAAATAAACCAGCGGAGGCTCCTCTCTCTCTCGCTCTGTCTCCAGAGAATCTTTACCACAAGACAACTCCAGTGTTCGGTAAAACCCCTGTCTTAACTTGTGTTTGCTACGCTAGCTTTCAGTAAAGATTGGAACACATACACACACACACACACACACACCCATGTAAACACACACACACACACACACCCATGTAAACACACACATACACACATACACACACACACACCCATACACACACACACACACACACACACATTGGGGCTGGTGGCTCAGGCCATATTTGGTAGGGACTGACTCTCTGCCATACCTGATTTCTTGCTGCGAAAGGACAACTTTACCGTTAGGTTCAAAGGAGCCTATACAAACCAAACCAATCAGTTCAGTTTAGTTTAGTTGTATTTCATTATTTTCTATTGTGCTTTACTTCTCTGTAAGGGAAATTGTATCTGCAGTTTGGGGGTTAAAATCAAATGCGTAACAAATCGCCACATCATGACACAAACAACAACAAATAGTCGGTTAATAACATCAGAAAGGGACCGTTAGGTACAAATGGTGCACAGAACAAATAACGCAGTCGTACTGCCCTGAACGGCCAGACTTCACCCCCCCTGGCTAACCTGGTTTCGCGGTCGTGCTAGAATGTTGCCTCGGTGCCTGACCTGAAACGTGAAATAGTCTCTGAATTTCATGGCCGTTAGTGACGCGGATTAATGCTGCAGCAGAGGGCTTCAGGGTCCGGGTGACATGTGTTGTGATTTACCAGGGTTTGAGTTGGTAGTCTGAAAATGAGAGCTCATGGTAAAAACCAAAATAGAGGGACACTTGAGTTGAGAGTAGGCGATGAGCTGTAGGCTGTGGTTACAGAGGTTAGAAACTAGCTCCCCCAACCTACTATTATTATTATTATTATTATATTATTATAATATTATACTGCGTATGAAGCAGGGCGTCGCTCGAAAAGAGCGTACGTGCTCAGTCAGCCTCCCCTGGGTAAATAAAGGTTAAAACGCAACTCAATAAATCTTCCCCAGACAGCCGTGGTGAATTGGTCCTGTGCCATGTGTGTCAGTTTAATGTAAAACTTGGTGCGCTGTCAATATTTCTTTGCGCAGTCAAATCGTTGCGCACTTTCTCGTCTTTGGCGCCGACGGAGATTGCATTGGAGATAAAAGGTGTGAGATTATAACCTTTGGGGAATTGGTAGCGAAATAAATTGTGATGATTTTTAAACGGTTCCTCGTTTCGCTGGGGAACCTTTGGAGCCCCTTCAAGGACCGTTCGGAGTCCCCGGATCCCACTTTAAGAACCACCGGGTCTAGACGAGCCAAACTCAGGAGACTTGACTATTAAAAGAGGTTTGACAGCTGCTGATATAACGAGTAACAAATCTTCATGTAGAAGTTAAGCCCACGATGACAGCCGAGCGTCTTATTGAGTAATATATTCAAGTGCAAGTGTAATAATTGCACGTTTAGAGACGTCTTGACACATTTCATGTGCAGCCTCACATTTATAAGGATATATATGACAAAATAATTGGAGTGAATTAATCGTGTTAGACCTCTGTCAGCAAAACGGTTATGGAAATCAGCTAAGCGATGGATACCCGGTAATGTGAGCCAACGTGTGTGGTTCGTGCCGTCTTAATCGGGGCCCCGCGAACGAAAAAGGCCCCTGAAGATTTACAACAGAATTAGAGCGATTATAACCCGAGACAGGACTGTGTATCAACCGACGTTTGTTTG
>OMKK01085414.1:5478-18308 GCA_900302305.1 Polymixia japonica
GAACCCACCTGCTCACCTTTCCCTCTGTGATGTCTTGCCTTTCTTATCCGCAGGGCTCGAGTGGTTTCCCTGGGTTCCCTGGAGCCAACGGCGAGAAAGGAGCCAGGGTAAGAGAACGTGTGGACGCACACAGACACGGTCACACGCACGCACGCGCACACACACACGCGCGCACGCACACACAAACAAAGGCAAACACAAACAGACACACAAAGACACATGCCACTGTTTGTGTATGAAAATCAGACAGCCGTCATAACCCAGCATAAAGGGAAATTGATTCCCATTATAGGAGCATCTGGGTGATGACTCTGCACAAAAGATATCAGGAGCAAAATCAATGTTGGAGAGAGAACAAATGATACTGAACAATCCACTTCTAGCTTTGAAAAGAATGATGTGAGAGCACACACACACACACAGAAAGACACACACACAGAAAGACACATACACACTAACACACACACACACACACAGAAAGACACACACACACATGCACACACACACACACACACAAGAAGACACACACACACACACTCACAGAAAGACACACAAACACACACACACAGAAAGACACACACACACGAAGACACACACAAACACACAGAAAGACACAAACACACACACAAACACACAGAAAGACACACACACACACAGTTGAAACACACAAACACACAGAAAGACACACACACACACAGTTGAAAGAGAAGAAAATCACCTCAGACCAACTTGATTTAGTTTCAATCAGGCTGCTTGAGGTTTACCAGGAAGACACCTTGACACCTTGACCTTCATTACATCACTCTTATCTCTTTAATGGATGACATGAAGGCACATCAGAATCATTTAATGGGCACCTTAAAGTTTGTTACCACACTTATGTCAAATATTAAACAATTAAGCCTGTTAGATTACATTTCAATAGAGTTCGATGTTATTTAGGCTGGTGTTTCAGAGGTTGTCTCTGCAGTACTTGGAGACCAGCTTCTTCTGCTTCTACTACTAGATCTAGATACTGCAGCTATGAACACAAAACCACTTATACTTTCTTGTTGAAACTCAAATATTTCCTGTCGTTTGTTTGTGTTAATACAAACATTTAGCTATCGCAGTTACAGTTTAGCTAGTATTTAGTGCACAAGGAGTTTTTTAGATGAGTACAACACATCTTAATGCCAGGGAATCAGTTTGGTAGACTGTATCATCGGGGGAATATTATTTTCAATTAACTACTGTTTTTATGAGCATTGATCTGAAGGCGTCTTGAGTTTATCTGACTCCTTTAGAAGCGCAGAGTGTGGCTGTTGAAAAGTGACCAATCAGAATGGAGAATTCATCCAAAATGGATGCAGCACAGAACGTTTTTTTGTTTGCAAAAGACGTAGAACGTCAATGTCGAAAGCGGATCCGTGTTAACAGATGATTGAAGAGATGCTGCGAGTGTCTAAATAGCTGTACCTCTGGTTATCCAACAGGGCGTCGCGGGCAAACCTGGTCCAAGGGGGCAACGAGGTCCAACGGTATGTTCACCTCACAACAACCTAATCCAACTGCTCTACTTCAGCCATGAAAACATGAATGAATAGATGAATGACATATTGTGAAGTTAGCTTGCATAACCCGTCCATCAAGGCTTATAGTAACATGTAGACGTTTATTTGTTTTAATTATGTTTCCTGTAGTTCTTCCTGTACTCGTTACTGTTACTAGTATTCTCATATCACAACATTACACCCCTCTGTAGCTGGTACCATTGCCAGGTTGTGTATCAGCGTGACCCCTGAGCTGTGTGTTTCTGTCTTTGACCCCGCAGGGTCCACGTGGCGCTCGAGGGGCGAGAGGTCCAACAGGCAAGCCGGGCCCTAAGGTACCGGATTTATCCTCCATCTGCAGCGCAAAGAAAACCCCACAGTCTCACAGTGATGCTGTGTTAGAGCTCTTCGCCAGCTAGATGTGTCAAAAGCCGACAGCCTTTCGCGACACAACGGCGACGCGATAACGGAGGCGCCAGCGTGTTGACGGTCTGTCTGTGTTGTCTTTTACAGGGCACGGCGGGCAACGATGGTCCTCCAGGCCCGCCTGGCGAGAGAGTAAGTTCCTCACTGCGCTCATTCTGAGCTTTCTTAAATGAATAAACCTGGAGAACAAAGTCACAGGTGGCGTTCAGGACTGTACCAGGGTGGTGAGGGACGGGTCGGTAGGGGATGGCTGCGGTCCTCGAACTCGAGACTCATTCTTCCCTTCAGTAGATACACATGCATAAAGATGGCCGCCTTGCTGTTTGACATCATTGACTAGTCCCTGCCTAGTTTTCTTAAACCTCCCCTAATAATTTCGAACAGATGTTATTGTTTGGACGCTTTTCTCTGTGGGACAGATAATGATGTTGATCTGGAAGTGTGTATCTTTATACGTTGGGCCCGCTGCCTGACTCTGCCACACATTCCCAGTAGAAGATGCTGATGTGAGAGGAGAGCGAGGCTGAGCGAATGCCAGAGACAGATGAATCGTCTGTGTCCCCGCCACCCCTCTCTCTCTCTCTCTCTCTCTCTCTCTCTCTCTTTCTGCCTGTCACCCTTTTTCTGTGTCTCTCGCTCTCCCTCTTCCTCACTATTTCATATTCTACAGCTCTCCTCTTCTCTCTGACAATAGGTTTCACCCCCCATAACAACCCAGTCAGGATGTGTGACCTGAGTGTTGAAGGACGATTCACCCCAGACTTAAGAATTCAGATGTCAGATCTGATTCATACATCATCATCATTCATCTGCTTTCTTAAGATGCTCTGGGACTTCAAGTCAATTAGGCCACTTCTATCTGTATTTGTTAGTCAAATCTATTAATATATACAGTCACACATAGTTGTTTCCTCGAGACCTGTTTGAGATCAACACTGCATGGTTTCTTAGTTTGGTTGGGAATGTCTTTTTTTTACATATTGTTTTGAGGGACTTTATGTCTTTATTCTGTTCTGTGTGTCTGTTCTGTTCTTCTGTTGTCCACCTGACTGTTGTATCTGTCTGTTCATCCTAGGGACCTCAAGGACCCCAGGGCCCAGTTGGCTTCCCTGGACCAAAGGGCCCCCCTGTGAGTATTGTCTGCTGCTGCAGAGCATATGTGACAGACGGTTTTGTGTGAGACGCCGTTAAGCGAGGCGACAACATTTGAAACAAACCCACCAGGTTCACTTTGTTTGTTACACTTCAGACTCCTTCTGTTTCAATAAATAAATAGCCATACTAGAGATTGATTCAATTCAAAGAGTTCATGGAGTGCAATGATATCCCTAATTCTGCGCAGGAATCATTAGTATAACTGTTATTGAAGCAGAACCCATTTTCTCATCCTCCAGTTAAGCCAGGAGACGACTGCTAATTTCCACCTATTGATTTGCATGTGATTCATAGCTGCTTCTCACCTCTGCCAGGATGTTGTTTCTCTGAATATAGAGCCTGTTGTTATTGTTTTGGTTAAGTATCCCAGTACTATATACCAGTCTGTTCATTCACATCTGAAGATTCACTTTATATTAGATTTGCTAGGGGGGGGGGGTTATGTTTTCACCCGCAGAGTTTGACTTAATTTAAAAAAAAAAGCATCTCTTGGCAAAACAAACATATGTATTCCACTAATACATTCTAGTTTGTAGTTTGTCGTTTCTATATAACCGTGTATGTAATGGCTGAATATACTCGCTGATCTAGTATGTATGTGTTTCTCTTCGTCCTCCCAGGGACCACCTGGAAAAGACGGTCTGCCCGGACACCCTGGTCAGCGCGGAGAGACGGTGAGTCTCGCAGTTCCTGCGTCTCGAGCGAGCCGTCGATCCCCTGGGCGGTTCTGTCACCTTATAGCGCAGTCACTTCCTGCCTGGTGGCGAAACATAAGAGCCCTTCTTGGTAGACTCTTTAACACACCCGGACGGATTTGACTCACCGAGCGGACGCGCTTTCACAGGAACCGGCCGACCCCAGGAGCTTGACACCGCCGTTTGTTCCAGCCAGACACTTTTAATTTGGTCTCTATCTGTCTATCCCAGAGGTTCCCAGATAGGATTCAAACTGGCTTGTTGAACAAAACTAGTTTCAAATGCTCATGGTGTGCGAACATAAGATCAAAAACCGCATGAAACACTTTTAAAGTGCCCTGATCTATCTCAGCGCCAATCTTATCTTACCTGAGGCAAATTAGTCTCTTTCCTATGTTGATTATTAGTAGTCTGTTCGCTGCCATCTACTGGGTTAATGTTGCCAATTAGTCCTGTTGGACTCTCTTTCGTCAAAGCTGCCTCTGAACGCAGAAGAGATCTGCATTCTGATCTTCCCAATCAGGAAGTACTTCAATTGAATTCCCCCCCTTATCTCTGTTGCTCCGGTACGCAGGAGAGTAGGACCTTCGATACGACGTCTCAGCGCGGGGCCAAAGAGGCAGACATCTTCAGCAGGACGCAACGCAGGAGACGAAGGGTCCTCGCGGACATCGTCTGAGTCGGGCCCGCTCCTCTAATCTCCGTTCTCCTGCTGTCTGTAGGACGCGCGCACATACGCTGCATTCTGTGTCTCTGTAAATCCAGATGGGTCAGCCCTTTCTGACGGAGCTTCTGCCGTTCTGACGCGTCTCTGCACGACTGCAGAGATGCATTTGAAGGAAGCTAAACTTAGATTGTTCAGTTACCAAGATATATCTTACGACTCATAGTAAATAAGTCATAAAAACTGAGGAATGACAAAAACCAACTGACATAAACAGTGTTGCAGCAACATGGAACAGTGGTTCATGTAACGGTTTCATTGATTTATAGCTGTGAACTTTATGAGAAATGACTGTAGTAAATCTGTACCCAAGAAGCATTGATAACGATGTATAGACGTAGCGTCCCGCGGGGACGAGGGTTTACCCCCATCTAGCTGCAGTCCCCAGCTCTCAGCTTCGATTTCTCTGTGCTTGGTATGCGTCCATGCACCTTGGTGTGACTAGGCTCAGGGGGCAATAAACACAACTAAAAGTTGACAAAACATTGCCTCTATCATTAAAGCTTCCCTTCCCGCCCGTCTCTTTCCCGTAGATCGTATAATACACTACACACGCAACGTGCGCAGACACAAACACAAGCGCGCTCCTTTCCCTGCGCTGCGATTGAAACCACGGCGATAAACAGTGTTCATTAAGATGTTTATAGCTGTAGATGTGCGCGCTGATGAACAGGCTACAGGAGCATCCGATATGAGAATAGATCACAGCAATAAAAGTCCTCGTAGGCTCCCAGCCACATCGTCACATGTTCCACTTGAGGAAGTGCAAATACAGATTTGACTCAGTGTCTCCCAGGTCCACGCTGACACTGTGACAGGCCACCCCGGGCTCGCCGTTGAATAATACATCACCATAAACCACAACACCAAGTAATCGATACAGCCTTGAGTCATAAGTCATCCAGGATCAGATTGGAAAGCAGTTTGGTTTAAGGAAAATCCCTTTCCAAATAAATGGAATACCTCAGTGAACATTGGTTCAGTCTGACGTTTTAGGCAAAGATCACGTGAAAATCTGAATGTACTGACCGTCTGTGAACACACCATGTTTCCTGGTTTCCAGTCCAGCGCTGGTGCAGTGAAAGTGTCGCCGTGACATCGCTTGTGCCGACGTGGGCGCGGGGGCTCAGTAGTGGGCGCGTCAATACAAACCAGGTGGCGCAGTGCTCGTTTGGTGTCAAATCTCTTGATTGCAAACGCAGGCGTTATGTGGTAGTTTCAGGACTTCAAGTCACATGACCTTAGACCCCTTTTCTGTATGTTATTATGGCCTATTTCAGTTTGATGTCAATCATTTAACCAATGACTACTGCATCTTTTAAATCATTTAAGTAAAACAACATATCTGCACGTGGTTATTGTGTGAAACATTGTCTTCCAACGTGAAGCAGTCAACATCGTTACGCATGGAAACAACATGGTGGCAGAACTTTCAATATCTTGATGAACGGTTACTCAACATAAAAGGTTCATTGAATAAGGCCTGAATCCGTAATCACAACTATGTAAGGTCCCGTACTGTGTTCACAGAAGCTGCAGGAAGTACACAGAAACGCTCTTGTCATCATTCTCACAGATTGTTTTCCTTTTTCACTGACGAGAACGGAGGCAGACAGTCTGCTCACCCATTGTGGTTTCACGAGAGATCGAAAGAAGCCGATGCAGTCATGTTGTGTTCAAGTCCATATTTCTATTGGGTTCCTTGAATTGTTGTCCTTGAATTTGGAGATGTTTTATTCTCAGCGTCCATTGACGTCATTTAAACATCCCCAGAGCCTCCAAAAGCGTTTTTAATTCAAAAAGACACGTTAAAAGGCATCCTGCCAAATAATCATATTTGCGTGTTGTCTCATATCCCGTTGGGATTAGTTATTTTTTGTAGGCAACATGGAATACATCTGAATACATGACATTTAAACTGGTCTCTCTCCGTCCATCATGAAACTGTCACAGTACCCACAGAGGAGCTGATTTGATTGGCTATAATTGAATACTGCCCCATCACACCTACTGATCATGTATTCATCCAATCCTCCTAATCCAACCCTTTTTACAACTGCGCCGCAGACGTGCCTGCGTTTCAAGTCCCCGAACTACTACAAAACTGTTGGCCAGGCCTAGTACGCCTCGCGTCCTCGTGCGTCTACGCCTTGATCCGTAAACTAGGTCCCAAAGTGTGTGCAAAGTCAGAGTACATCTGCAAAGTCAATGTGCACCCTCTGTTTGACATCTGCATGTGTGCTAATCAATAACCGCGCTAATCAATCACTGGCGTTTTTAGACCTCTACTGTACTCACACGCTTCTTGCTGCCTCAAACCACGACCCCTGATGCACTCTGGGTCGCAGAGGTCGTCGGACATGCAAAGCCACGGCGATGAGAGAACAGGAAGCCCTGCTATTCATGAGCGCTGCGTGTTCCGCACGCGGCTTGAACGTGGCGTTGCTCCTCATCCATATGTAGATAGGGGATTTTGCATAGAAATATTGCCCAAATAATGATGACTTTTTGGTTTGGTTATGCAAATTTGGCTTAGCAACCAGTTCACTAAACATCTCACAGTATTCCTTCAGGGAGACAAGTCCAGTTTATTTATATAGCCCTTAATCACATTACAGTCTCAAAGGGCGTTACAAGCCCACCGTCACAAGCAGCGCAAACAACATCTTGTGCTTTTAATCGCACAGTCGTGCGTTATTAATGCAAGACGCACACGTCCTCGCCAGCAGGTGAGCTAGAGAGACAGCTCTCCGTCCGAGAATTTCTCTTCTTGAACTTTAAGAACTTGAAATTATTCCGAGATACCGACTTCTTGTGAATTAGTCTATAATGGCACAGAGAGAGCTTGTTTTGGCTGCCGTTGTTTCACTTTAAACATAACGGCTCACGTGGGGTTTACATCTAAAAGGACTGAGATGAGAATCCAAGCCGTGGCAGGTTGGATGTTTCCTCTCTGCTGGGATGTGTTTGATTTGTCACTACAGGACTGCGGTTGATGATTTAGATGAACGTTAGACTTTTTGGTTTGTTCCCGTTCCATTGTTAAGTCTTAAAGGATCATTCCGGCCATTTCCGCCCTGGACCTAATTTCCCCATTCACCTGTCATACCAGTTGGCTCTGATCAAAGTTTCATCAATCTATCAAATTTCATCAAATTCAAAACAATCGCTAGTTTCCAATGCCATCCTTCAGGGCAATCGCAAACTCCACAAAGTGATCCCAAAACCACCCCACTGAAGGATGGTATTAAAGACCAGTTGCATCCAGCTCAGGCTGTACCATTATCATGAAGCAATTGATGACATTTTTGTCAGAAGCAGTTGGTATGATAGGAAAAGATATGGACATGAGGTCCAGGTTGAAAATAGCCAGAATTATCCTTTAAGACTCAGTATTTCTATGCTGCTGTGCAAATCAAACTCTCAATGTCAACCTGGAATGGCAATGTGCATTACCTGCAGCAAGCTGTTTACAAGAATTTAGTTTGAATCACTGTCCCACAGGAGAGGTACTCTGCCTCAGGGAAATGCTCTTAAAGAATAATTCCTTTACTTTCATTTGATATTCAGATGACTTTTGCCTAAGAACAAATAATGTATAGTTTAGCTGTTTGGTGACCAAACAAAGATAATGTGGCCAACGGTAAATGAAATCATAGGAGGAACTGTGACAGACACAATCATCAGTATCTACCATTAAACAGAGTTGTTGATTTAAGGTGATTCTAGGTGATTTGGCAAATAATTATGAAACACGACACCTTGTTTATTGCAACGCATCTGGATATCCCATGAAAACCCACTTTCAGTTATTTCCATTTAGTTTTCTGCTTGTTCCAGTCCTTGATGTCTTCATTACTGTCCTGAGTGTATATGCTCAGTCTGCTTTGCGAACCGTGTTGTTGCAGCAGAGCATTCTGGGTAGTTCTGACCTCTTGGTCATGTGATACTTCATCTTACCACTTAGTGGCGAGGTGGTAAGTTGATAAATGTCTACATGACGTAACATTTATTGGCAAGGTTATAAGGACTAAATGGAATTAAAATGAGATCACAATTCCTCATATGGAATATTAAAATAGCTTTGAGCAAGAATTTAAAGATTGTCGTTATTCATGGTGGTATTCAGTCAGTCTACTAATGCATATTGCAAGGCCAGCACAGAAAATACAGAACACAACATTTATTTAAACGCTATCGCTATCAGTCCGGTCAGTGATCATGAAGAACTCAGCACAGAGAATAAGTTGTTCTCAATAGTATGAATAAGACTCTGTGTTTCTCTTTCAGGGATTCCAAGGAAAGACTGGTCCACCAGGTCCAGGAGGCGTAGTTGGTCCCCAGGTAAGAAGGATTCATTATTAAAGAGCCACTTAACCTAAAAAATAAAGCTGATATACTTAATACTTAATTTACACATTACTTTACACATATGCCAAATATGTCTTGCATAACTCTGTTTGATTCCAGGGTTACTGAGTATGAAATTATCCACTGAGTAATGTCATCCTGAGGTCAATTAAACCTTGTTTATTTGATCAGTTAAATGATCGAAATCAGAATGAAATGAACAATGATCATGACCCATACCCATACGTTGTTATAAACCTAGAACAGACGACTGCTAGGGGCTTTGTTGGAGTTTTAATCAAAACAAACCATTAACAACAAGATATCTCATAAATTAAACACCATAACGAAAAAATCATGGGAAATCAATAACTCTTAAGGTGGGGAAATAAATCCTACAGAAGTGTATTACTGATTAAATGCCTATTTAATTCTAACATGATCTATATAAGAGGAAAAATACAATCACCTCTGTCTGCATTGACCATAGTGTGTATTGGACTGAGACTAATATCCACCTATGTAATAATATGGTAGGGGCCCACGGGAGAGACCGGCCCTGTTGGTGAACGAGGCCACCCTGGACCCCCAGGCCCACCCGGAGAGCAGGGTCTTCCTGGAGCTGCTGGCAAGGAAGGCGCGAAGGTAAGTAAATATATACTTATGGTCAGTTTCTAGATCTAGCACTGAAATTGATTTCAGTTAAGGCTTTAGGTGTTCACAGCTTATGTTCAGATGACCGGGAAAATATTGCTTGTCAACAGTTCAATATTTGTAAAGGCGTCCTCGAGGATCGTTTTTAAGCTGTTACACAGAAAGGAGAGACGGCGGCAGTTGGATAGAGACATGAAGACTGTCCAGCGTCGAGCTGAGATTCAAACACATGCAGTTAAAATATTTTATGTGATTTCTTAGCAGGTTGGGCAACCTGTATGCAGGTATTAATAGACTACTGTATATAATAAGTGCAACTATGAAATGATTGCAAATTATAGCAACAAATTCACCGTAAA
Organism: Polymixia japonica; assembly: GCA_900302305.1. NCBI lineage: Eukaryota > Metazoa > Chordata > Actinopteri > Polymixiiformes > Polymixiidae > Polymixia > Polymixia japonica. The sequence goes on from OMKK01085414.1 coordinate 15,374, forward strand.
ACCACACCCCTACGAACACCAAAACCATCATTCTGTGCCCTGTACAAGAGTCTGGCCGAGGTCTAGTGAAGCTGCAGTTGCTGAGTTTCGAGGAGTGGCTGACTGAATCCCCTCCCTGGTTGGCAATCGAGTGCCCATTAAGAACAGACAGCAGCCATTTTGTAGAAGGATGGTCTTTTTCCAAACCCGCCCCCAAACTCCCTGGACCACTTGGTGTCCCAGTCTCCTCCGTCTCCTACTTTCATTTTCTCCTCGTCTGTCCAAGGCAGACAGTTTAATCAAATCCGTCGGTTAATCCAAGCCCTCTGCCACTCACAGCCCCACATCCCTCCCCGTCCTTTCTGGGCCTCAGTATGCATCAGTATGCCAGGGACACTTTGTGGAGGTCTTGGCAGCAGAGGCCAAATCCTCTTATACCTCTTGAGCCCACTCTTCTCTGCCTCCCTGTTTGCAGATAAAGTCAGCCTGCCAGTACAAAAGAAAGAAGAAAGAAAGAAGAAAGAAAGAAAGCCTCAAGCAACTTTTCTCCTGAAACGCGTTGCACGAAATGAACAAGCAAGCGACCGAGTCTGCCCTGGAATAACCGCTGCTTTCTCTTTCTCGTGGATAGGGAACAAGGGAAGTTTTAGACCCGCTACGATGCCTGGACAGGCCAGTTACTTTACACAGCGCAGGGTTTAGAGCCCTAGTCCAGGATTTATTGAGAGGCGTGTGCAAAATGGTTGCCGTGGTAATGAACCTTTTCACAACTTTTTTTATCGTGCGATGTGAAATAATACAATTTGACATATGGTTGCACAGGCAAAACATCTGTCAACATGTCAAGCTAATGTTGAACTGAGCTGAGCCAATGTTTGGCTGGAGATATTGTTTCTGTACTGTAAATTCAGAAGACCTCCTGCTGTGACTGATTATCTGAAAGCCTTACTGCCCTAAGTTTGATTCGTTGATTAGAGTTGAGGCCTCTAATGCTAATGAGTCCACCACAAAATATACATGCTTCAAATAATTGCTGCTAATGGTCCGTTAAGATGAGTGTCAGCCACAAAATAGAAAAGAAGCCATTTATATTCACTTGCTTTCCACATGATTTATACCAAATATATATATATATATATTTAAAGAATTTAGAGCATCCAATCACACTGTGAAAGTACTCATTAATTCCAGTGCTAATCCCTCTGAGCAAGACATACATGTACACGTTTTACCAGAGGGGTCAAAGTTCAGAGCACTTTGAAAAGGGATGAGCGCAGCTGCTGTTTCAGAGCTTAACTGTGACCTTCTGGCTACGAGACGGACGTCCTACCAACTAGGCCACTCTGCGTTATCTGTCGTTATTTATGCAAGATAGACCGAACAATACTAACTCTCCCTGTGTGTGACTGTGTCTGTAGGGAGACCCCGGACCCCAGGGTACATCCGGTAAGGACGGTCCCCCTGGCCTACGAGGCTTCCCCGGGGAGAGAGGTCTACCTGGCGCCACGGTGAGAACCGCCCCACCTGCACCTGCACCTATTCATCAAAGGTTCCGCTTCCATGTGTTACTAGTAGAAAGTGACAGAACATTGCAACTGAACAAATGAACCCAGGGCCTACACAGAGCTATTCACTTCATTAGGGACACCAGGCTAGAATTCACTCCCAGCAATCAATCCCGCACAGAGGAAATCCAAAGCGACGTCTTACAAATGAACAGGCGTGCCTTGGCATCGCTCGGCTGCTGCTGACACCACTGTTTTAACGGCGCAATGCATCATGGTCCTCCATTACAGTGGAAGGGAATTGTGGGTCGGGGGTCCATTTATAAGATCTCCCCTTGGTTTAACTCAAGGAGGGTTTTTTGGGGGTTTTTTCAGCCCGAGCACTTTTTAGCGGGAGGAAAGTTATTTGTTTGTCTCTGTATGCATTATTTACTCAATTAATTATTAAATGGGAAATGTTGGCAATTAGAGTGTGGTGCCGCAATGAATGGTGCGAGAGGAGCCATTGTGCTGCTCGCACCTCCAAGGTCAGTCAGACTCTCTGCAGTCCAGCAGCACAACTGATTGTTTTCTGCTGCTGTAATTTACTCCAGTGCACAGCCAGAGCCTGGAGAGACTCATTACCAAGACGGCCATGTGTGTCTCTGCACCCGCTGGGGAGCTGCTCGCGTGCACACACACACACACGCATGCACACACACACACACGCATGCACGCACGCACACACACGCACGCAGGCACACACACACACAAACCCAGTAACACACACACACGAGCACACACACTGATGCACAACAAAAAGGATGCAAACAAGCATGCACACGCACGCGTGAGCACACACGTGCATGCCCAGGACACGTGCACGCCCAGGACACATGCACGCCCAGGACACGTGCACCCGTGCAAATGCCAAAAAAACACATGCATACATGGTAACAGACAGCACCTGTTACATGCTAAGAGACATACACAGAGACACACACCCATGTCTTCACACTGAAACACACACACACACACTGGGTTGTTTATTTCTGTGTTTACGTTATTGTGCATTTGATAAGAGGAAGATGAAGGGAGGCTACATTAATACCTGTCCTGAACACAGCTGGACAAAACTAACAAGCTCTGCTGTTTATTCACCTCCTCTTCCTCTCCTCTCTCTCTCTCTCTCTCTCTCTCTGTCTGTCTCTCTGTCTGTCTGTCTGTCTGTCTGTCTCTCTCTCTCTCTCTCTGTCTCTTTGCCTCTTAGTCTCGGTCTCTTTATCTATCAGTCTCTCTGTCTCACTCTCTCTCTCTCTCTCTTTGCCTCTTAATCTCTGTCTCTTTATCTCTCTGTCTCTCTTTCTCTCGCTGTCCACATAAGCGATTTTCATAAAGGGATATGTTAGACATGAAATCAGTGAACCGATGTAGATCCTGGACCTGCATATGGCATCGACGGGCCTCAGAGG
>OMKK01085417.1:3035-16593 GCA_900302305.1 Polymixia japonica
CCCCCCCCCGTGTCTAACATTGTCACATATTGGATATAATTAAAAAAAATCATCAACAAAATCGGTTGCCAGCTTTTCATAGCTTCTAAAACCCTTCTTCTCTTTCAAGGCTCTCCGTTCCGTAAACGCAACACCGGTGTTGATGTGGCGCCGTGACCCAGGGGCTCCTTTATTAACGGAGAATTTTCCGTCATTTACCGATTTTCAGAAGCTCTGACGGAAAATTACAAATGCCATCCATCATTTTGACAGATAACAAATATTGCGTTTATATTGTGTACAGATTCTAATAGCCTACAACGCAGAGCTACAACTGAAGAGTTTAGGCTACAGGCTGAGGCGGCACACCGGTCTCCAGCATGACACCTGAACACGCTCAGCACCGGCAGGCTCATCCCCGTACAAGCGCGTTCGCGCACTGTGTTGCGTTTCCAAACATAAACGGTGAGACTGGGGGCGGACTGGTCTGTTCGTCTGTCATCTGCTGGACGTAGGCTCAAACCGCTGATTGTCACTTTAAGTAGACAATGCAGATGCACTGCAACTGCTTGTTTCAGTGAGTAGAATGTCAGCCGTGCTTTTAATCGATGTTAACAACGAGGCAGGATTATCTTGGAGAAGCTGAGGCTAACCAAGGCATGAACTTTCACCACCTCTGTGTCGTTTACGTAGATCACGCAAATGACAAGAGAGCTGTCTCTAACCCAATAGTTTCTTCCCCTCATGTGTCCAGGAAAAGGAGGTCTAACGTGTTGGTTGAAGGCTGCATGTTGGTCCAGTTTGAGGTGACTATCTTCCATGACTTGCTATATCGTAGGTCCAGAACATGTCCCAGTCCATCGAGGTGTTGAACCTTCGTACGCAGAGGGATTTCCAGTACGTCATGAAGATGGAGAACCAGATGAAGGGCCTGAGGACCAAGTTCAGACAGATCGAGGATGACAGGAAATCCGTTATGGCGAGAAACTTCCAGGTATTTTACAGCCTTTTCTTAACTGCATCCAAGTATAATTAAAGTAAATCAGTTGAAACACGTTTATGATGTGTGTTGTGTTTATCAATTTACTGCGCTCACGATACACCCCTGTGACTCTGTGGCAACTAATTACAAGCGGTTCAATAGGGCAAATTAGCAGCCACCTAAGAATATTGTTTTTCAAGTACAAGAGCTCCCAGTTTACTGAGAGGTTGGACTATTATGTGAATTAAAATTGTATTATATGTGAGTGCTGTGTGCAGGTATTTGATCAAGGCCGTCTGAAAGAAGATAATGTAAAACTTTTAACGTGTTTAAGCAGCTAGGTTGTTTATGTTTGTGTTATGTATGTTTATACTACTTAGATTGTATTTTTCCATCACATTTACAGGGTTGTAACAAGTGTTACATTTTTTACAAGAGAGAGAGAGAGAGAGAGTGTGTGTGTGTGTGTGTGTGTTCTTTTTCTTGGGGGGTCTGCATGTGAAAGCCACACGATAATGGTTCATTAGATATTATTTATAAATATATTATCATTTTTTTAATAAACAACAATAACAATGATAATCTATGATATCTTTATGAATTATTAACATGAACGTATGATCTTCCCTACAGATGTCCATTTGCATTAAAAAAAAGACACAGCTCATAATTTTTGAATTGTTTGGCAGCATTTCACAGATTTACTATCTCAGAGCTCTTTTAATCCAAAGAGACTTGTGGTGGTTCAGAAGCTTTGTGTCTGCTGCTAGAGTTAGTCTCTGTGGATTCTGCTCAACATCTGCTATGGAAGATGGAAGAAAATATTTCTGGTGTGGCAAGTTGCTAAATACCAAATCAATCAACAAAATAACAACCACAACCACTAGCATGAAACATCTAATCTACGTCAAACAAACAAACTGACATCAAACAACACGCAATATTACTTGTATTGTTGTAAAGAATATGCAGCTGAACACTTCAATTTAACATTTATTTAATCCGCGGTTGCTCCTCTGTTTAAACGTCTTTGTCCTCTATCACTTTTGTAGGAAATCATCTCTTGTGTCTGTTCCTGGTTATCTCACTAATCCACATCCTCGCCCCTCTTTCTTTCCCATTTGTACCCCTGCCACTTCTCCAGGAGCTTAAGGATAAGATGGATGAGCTGAAGCCTCTGATCCCCGTGCTGGAGCAGTACAAGACAGACGCTGTGCTCATCTCCCAGTTCAAGGAGGAGATCAGGAACCTGTCGGCTGTGCTGACGGGCATCCAGGAGGAGCTCGGGGCCTATGACTATGATGAGCTCTATCAGCGAGTCCTTCGACTGGACAGAAGGCTCCGCAACTGCATGGGCAAGCTAAGTGAGTGTCGTACACTGGGGGTCAGCATGCTAAACTAACGGGATTAACTGTATAGTCATGATTAATGATTAATGAACACCCCTGGTGGTAGGCTAGGCTACTGGAACAAGCTGCACGTGCAAAACAGTGAAATGGTTTTACTGGATCCGGGATGCTACATCCACAAAACACAAAACTGCTTGCATGCTATGTTCGACAGCAACACTTACATACAGTACATGTTAAGGATAGCACTCTGTACTAGCGCTGTCGGTTCAACAGCATGGGTCAACTAGGTGATTGGTATTGGTATAGCCATGAGTCTTTTTTTTTTACTAGATTTGTGGGCAATGCATCTGGGTAAAGAATAACACTAGCTGTATAAACGACCCTGCTGCATTTCATATTCTTTCACGTTATCGACAGAATGCTAATTGTGCCCACGATTTATCACAACCTATCGGAAGCAGAATGATTGTATCATAACCCCATAAAGACCCTGGACCCACGCAGTATAGAGTAGTACCAGAGAAATAATACAAGAAGGATAGCTGTTTACATGACTTATTATAAGTCTTCAAGCATATTAATTGAAATAATTTAAGCTAGTAGGTCAGAGTTGTCATTATGTACAGTGGTTGTGGCACAGTGTTTCAGTATAAACAGCTCAGCTCAGCGGTATCTTTGTATGCGCAGAGGGCAAACCCTCCAGGGCCACAGCCATGAAATTGGCTTGAGAAATGTAGTTAGAGGAGAAAAACACCACAGCACATTTTATCACTGCATTTCTTTATTAAACAGCGTGTGGCAAATTAATGAAAATCACTGGACCCGTTACAATAAAGACGTCTGGAACCCGGTTTGGGGCTTGGATGACTGATCCTCAAGCGTCAACAAGAAACAATAGGGTGAGTTATGATCGCCAGGGAGTCGGGAGTCGATGTGCTTTTCCGTGGGCCGTGCGGTCTGCGCGCTACCTGCGTTGCGTCCTCAGAGTAGAGAGGATGTATCACTACCAAAGCCTGCTTTGACTAATGTCATGGTGTCGGGTTTTAAGATGTGGGGTCGTAACGCCCCTTGATTTATTTATTTTTCCAAGTGCGGTGGTTCATATAATATTCATGTAGCAGATATGTAGAAGGTGACCTTTTTTAAAGAGGTTTCTGTTGGTTTTTGTTTGTGATCACTGGAATGTTTACCAGGCCATGACTGCAGCTAATTCTCACTATCCATCATCTTCATCTCTTCTGATTTAGGTTTGGTATATGGACAGTTACACCAATAGCAAGATTGTGCGTGAGTACAAGACAATGGCGGACTTTGTAGCGGGGGTTGTGTCTCGAACCTACAACCTCCCATTTAAATGGGAGGGAACCAACCACATTGTCTACAACGGATCACTTTACTACAACAAGTACCAGAGCAACATTATTGTCAAATACAGCTTTGAGACAGGCAGTGTGCTAGCTCAGAGAGCTTTGGAGTTTGCCGGCTTCCACAACATGTACCCGTATACGTGGGGGGGATTCTCCGACATCGACGTCATGGCTGACGAGCTCGGCATGTGGGTGGTGTACGCGACCAATCAAAATGCTGGGAATATTGTAATCTCACAGATTGATCCGGACACCCTGCAGGTCCTGAACACTTGGAACACGGAATATTCCAAAAGGAATGCAGGTGAATCTTTCATGATCTGCGGAACTCTCTACGTCACCAACTCTCACTTGTCAGGTGCGAAGGTATATTACGCGTACTCGACAAAGTCCTCGACGTATGAGTACACCGACATTCCTTTCCACAACCAGTACTTTCATATCTCGATGCTCGACTACAACGCCAGGGAGAGGGCGCTGTATGCCTGGAATAATGGACACCAGGTGATATTCAATGTCACCCTTTTCCATGTCATAAAAACCGACGATGACTCTTAGACGTAAAAACAAATCATTTGTGATACAAGGACCTCCTAATTAACCATGTTTTAGTCAAAAGGGAACTGGTATCTTTACTTGGCCTTTACTTGGACTTTTGTAATGTGTGGCTCTGGATACATTGAGCATGGACACCAACGACTCAACGTTATGGAAAGCATTTTTACTTTTTTTTCATTGCTGCTGATCAAACTGGTATTGCCTTATTTGCTGTGCATTGCTTCTGCCAGCCAAAGACTCTCGATGGTTTTTTGCATGAATGTCTGCTGTGATTTCCTATAATGAAGCTGTTTCTGTTGTATTTCTGTCCATCTACGAGGATTTAAACTTTGGAAAGGCCACTTCAATTGCGTATTTGCTGCCATGTCAAGCTAGTTGATTATAATGTATAGTAGTCATTCTTTTAAAGATGGGCCTGTAAAATATTGCAGTTATGTATGTCTCTGTGTGAGAAGTAAATTTGTATTTTTTATAAAAACACGACCATAAAAGGATTGATGTGCACATTTTCATAAACGTTGCTTTTGGCGAGACTAGACTTAAAGGCGAAATCTTTTTCTTTTTTAATAACTTTAATAAATCAATATCTGGGAAAGCAGTCTACACAACAAGACACACAGTATGCCTACAAAAACGAAGAAAACAGACAGCGATGCTTTTTCACCAGCAATCTTCTTTTTTTTTTTTTTTACAGATTTATGAATGATGTTATAAAGTGAATGATGGTAGTTATGAGAGATGGAACTGTCATGCACTCGACCCGAGGCCTTCTGATGGCCTGAGAATTTCCTTTGGCATTTCAATCAGAGCGAGGAAGAGCCGGGATGATTCAGGGTGCTCGCTGTAATGTCCTCGTCTTCTTCACCCAGACGCTGTCTTTGGTTTATGGTACCTGATGATGCGTCGTGGTATGTTCTACCTCTGCGTGGGTACACACACGCTCCTCTTCACACACGTAAGATCTCCTATGCCCAGTATGTTTGCACGCACACACACACACACACACACACTTCTGTGATGAAATACAATCTTAAAGCCCCACGATTGATTTTTGACGTTTCTGAGCTGATACATGCATCCTGGTGCTGCATCAGAAAATGTCCATTTAGGTCATTTACGAGTATTTTGTGCGGAAAATTCAATTTTCTAAGCAGAACAAAAAGGGATTTCCCACATGACAGGTTTCATTTTGTGACGTGGGCTAGCCAAGACAGACTGCTGTTTGTAAAGTTATAAAATCCTCCCAATCCCGTAAATCCCCTACATCTGCCTCTTTACAACTGAGCCAAGCAGCCTTTCCATTTTGTACATGTGCTGTATTATTTTGCTTTTGTTCTGGTGGTTTTACCAGACTACTGGACTGTATGGCAGGATGTTTCACCCCCATCCTCTCTCCTTTTCTTTGGTTCAGTGTAAAAAGTAGTAAAAAGTCAAATCTTTCCAGCAATTACGAATAGTTTTTGTGATTTCCCATCTAGGAACGTACAACAGCTACAAGTGTCTCTCTGTGGAAGCCCTCCCATCCCCTCCCATCCCCTCCCTCTCTGTCTGCTTTACACACCTCCACTCTCAGCTAACCAGAAAAAACATATCTCACATCAGCGAGGTTGTATTAGATCAGATATATCTCTCACAGAGAACTTGATTAGCATTGATCTTCCCACCCTTCCTCCTCTTACACGGCACATGGCTGGTGAGCTAGCTAGCTAGCTGGCTGGCTGACTGGGTGGAGGAAGGGCTCCCGGGGTGGAGAGATTACAGCAATAGATCAAAGTCTGCTTGTTTGACCACACACATCTTTATCTGTGCTCAGCAGCTCTCAGGGGATACACTGGGAGGACTGGGAGGACTGGGGGCGCTTCAGTGCATGTTGTATCAAAAGATACTATTGATTATCTTAAGGTGGAGTGAGACCTGCTTTCGGGAGCGATTAAGGGTGTCTTTACTACACCTTAAACTTCACCTAAATCGAGGCTAATTTGCTTTGCACTCAAATGTCTTTGGATTTAACTCATTTAGCTTCTTTTGGGTCAAAATTGTAAAATACACACAGAATACAAGGCAATTTAAATTATAAGTAGATGTCCTCAGACAAAAATACAAAGAGACCAACAAGTGAGTTTAAAATGGGTCACTATTCTATTAATGAAATAGTTTACAGTGCAAATTAAAAAAAGCAAATGTGTGGTTAAATCACAAGTGAAACAAAATACAGAAAAAAAACAAATGCCTTTTACCAGGATCTCATGTAACTATGGAATCAAATCATAAGGATTGTACTTGTACTTGGTATTTGTATATTGGCATTTGTGAACATTTAAAAACAAACAGCAACCTGATTTTCAAAAACGTTTGGGAATTTTCAAAATCTGTATGTATAGATGGTGTTTTACGTGTATCATTGTATTTGTATGTGTGTCACCTGATGTGTGTCATTTTTCTATGTATTGATACGCAGCTGCACATCTCTTTATTTGACATATTTATAAATGCATATGTATAAACATAAGTTTTAAAACATTTGTTAAAATCAGGTTGTAGTTTATTTTACACATTCACAAGTGTTGATATGAATGTCTCAAAGTATAAATTCAACCGTTGGGTTTGTGGACAAACAGCAGTAGTTTGACCACGGTTCCTTGTTCTACGAGGGTGAGCGCTGAATCTTGGATGTCAGAGGAAAGGAGGGACAGGGGCGATAGATTGTATGTCAAATTTGCATAATCAGGTGGGTACCTCACATCTGGAATACCCATCATGAATCCTATCGACTCACATACTCACTTAACCACTCGGTGAAATGCACACTCTCACACACCCAGAGTGTAGAAAAGAAATACATTAAAATATTCATCAATCAACGTCACATGTCCGTACCATACAGTATGCCTTCCGCAAATTTGCATTAATATCATTTTCTATCGCTGTACCAGATCCTTCCAACACATACAGTCCTGCGTGTTCCCCGAGAGACGGTTGTTGACAGTGTATTAATGTTTCATCAAATGTCGCCTCTCTCTCGCGGCCTTGTGAAGGATTCCTGCGAAGCTCGATCGGACACGCTTTGCGCCGTAACGGTGCCCGGTGCTGGAGTTTAGTCAGGAATATAAATTGTTGTTTTTTTTGTATGTGCTCTCCGCGTGGATTCGGAGGTGTATTTGCAGGGCTAGTGCTCACTGTTGGACTGTTTCGGCTAAATTAATGGAAGTTCCCAGGAAAAAAACAACTGATTTTGTTTACCTGTGGTAATGACTAGGTAGTATCTGAGCTCATAATTCACCTGAAACACACCTCATCCTGGATTAGGCCTAGAAGCAGTACCTTGAAACTTCTCCCTCGGAAAAACTTTAACAAACCCTTGAAGGGCGTTCTCTCAGGAGGTTTCCGAGAAGCTGTTTTAATACTTTGTTCCCGTCACGTCATAGGCCCACATTTGATGCCCGGGGCTTTATGATATCTGTCAATTCCCTCAGGAGTGAGACATCTGAGGTGGTGCGGTTCTGTGAGATGGTAATTTCCTTGAATCGGAGACGGGAGGATGTACTGTTGCCCAACTCCTGTCAGAGGTACTTTCTAACAAACGGTCCGCTCTATCTTGACTGACGCTGAAAGTGAATCAACAGAGGAGACCAAGCTGTATTTGATGAAGTCTAATTGTGTTGTGAAATTTCTCCCCTCAACCGTAATGTAATAAACATTTTATTACTGGAGTATAGAAAGACATCCAGACGTTCAGCAGTGAGAGTTATGCTGCCGGTCTGGTTGAAATCAAATGCTAATTTGCTTCTCTCGGTTTGTGCTTCCTCTCCGTTGGATGCGGTTTCACCGCTACGAAAAAAGGCTGAAAAACGATGACTGAGCTTTTGTTCGTTAATTAAGCTCATCATTTGTGTCTCGTGACTTGACGTGTCAAACATAAACTGATATGGGTTTTGCTGCTGTTGAGGTGATGTCTAGGAGGGAAGCCACGCAGAGGACATCGTGACATTATGACACTTACATCCTTAGTTACGTAACTTGCATCCTTAGCTGCCGTGTTGATGCAAGGATGTCTCAAGATGCGCTTGTTTGTGTTGACCTGTATTTGACACATTAACTGGGACATGAGCTACTATCCAGACTACACGCTGATGACACTTACCCAAATCCTTTAGTGATCTAATGAGTAGAGCGGGCCGAGCGGCTCACAGGCTGGAAAGCCCTTTCAAACTGTTCTGTGGCTCGCAAGAAGCAGCCTGCAAGATAAGATAAGATAAGATATTGCTTTATTGTCAGACAGAGTCCGAAATTTGTCTTGCATCCTCGGACACTCGCTCCTCATATACATGATGCAACAACACCATGCAACCACCTAGATCATTGATACATACAACAGTGCAACACGACAACCAACACCCTCCTCAAAAGTGCACAGTAGACAAAACAAAACAATAACAAAGACAAGAATGAGGAAATTGACTGCAGTCCCTATCTCGAGCCTCTAGCCTGGTTCAAATCAGGCCGGCTTGTGTGTGCGACATGATAATTAAAACCAAGGTACATCTCCCTGAGCTACTTTGAGATATCTGAACCACAGACTGTATGATCTGTTTAAAGCACCTATGTGCTGTGAAGGGCTGCAGCGGGATTACACCCGGGGCCCGCCGCCAGTCTGAGCTGCCTGGCTGAGCAGACAGCATTAGTACTGTACCTAGTGTCTTTCTACACTGAGCTTGCCTTTGATAATGGCCGTCAATAATCGAATGTTTCATTTAATGTTACATTTAATTTATATTTAGTTTAGACAGAACAGATACATGAAGTTAAGAGTTAAGAGTTGAATGTCTGTGACATATTCTACAGATATAGACATTGAAACTATAGTGAAGGGTGTCAGTTATGTAATGTTGCTGGTATTATGTCACTATAACTATCAGCAGATCACTTTCGATGCCAGTTTTTGCTGAGAACCGCGCTGCTTCACTGGAAATCAATTGATCTTTGTTTGGATCTTAGTTAAGTTAGTTTAGTCAGTGAGGCTTAATTAGATTAGTGAGCTAAATTACCGCAACTTTTCCGCATGAAATGGCCGAATCAACAGACCGCTCGTGGTTTGGTGTGGTGAAGCGCGCAGGTTTTGGTTGCTGGTCCATAACGATGTCAGAAGGTTCTGGACCGGTTCTGTGGACTTGTGTCTTTCCTTCGCACGTGTAAACACAAATGGGCAACAAACAAACCGTTTGGATGTTGGATGAACGGTTTACGGCAGAAGTCTACTTTTCCGCGTGACATTTTGGGACACTTGGAACACTTTGAATCTCGGAAGTGCAGGTGGCGAGAAAAGTCTGTCGCTGATTTGGTTGAGAGGCGTCGATGCCTTCAAGACAAAACGAAGGACCTTCACAACAGACCTAATGGTAACACGACTGCTGCACTTCCCACAACTCCGACAGAGAACTTTACTGAGATGTCAAGGCTTCAGCGTGCCTGTTGAGGTATTGCAGGTTTCTAATGACCCGTTTCCTATCAAACCTGAGGCAGACTTCTGTGTGAAAGCAACAGGTAATGTATTGTATTGATGAGAGCATCTTTCATTTGTAATTGGTTGATGTGCAGTCCTTTACCTCAGCACGTGCAGTCTGAGGGTGCAGTAGACTGTTCTCTGACAATGTTCTCTACTTTGGCTTTTCGAACGCCATCAAAACAAGGGCACGTTGTTTCTTGACCAATGAGAAGTTGCATTAGTGTCTCAAAATTGCCCTTTGCACTTATGAGCCAAACTACTGTCTGTTGAAACAGCAAAATCAAGGCAGTGCACTTTCTCTCACTGACTCAAACAGGCTGGAAATGACGTCTGATATGTGTGGTAGTTCTATTATTTTTGATAGTATCATGAACAGGACCATGTATTGTTAGTCTGATGGAAACTGTTTTACTATGTTCATCTTGTTTTCTATATTTGTGGATATGGACCTGTCAGAAAAACACCTCGTGTCTCCTTGGTTTTGTAGATGTACTGTTTTGTATGGCTGCTGTCTGGGATTGATTATAATGATACCATTAAAGTGAAAGAAAGGGGATGTGCGTGACTAGTTTATTCCATGTCGTAGTAATATATTATATATATAATCTATTAACATTATACTGTAAGAGTATAAGTATTCTGCGTGGCCCACAAACCCCCCGTGATTTTCTTATTTGGACCACTTGAACAGCCCTGCAGTGGAGTATCTTAGTAATGATGCACCATTCCTCAAGGGGGCATATCAAAGTTGACCTTGACAGAACAGCCACAAGGTCGTATGAGATGAGCTAGTCGGCTGTTATTTCTAGGGCTGGTCCGAGTGTCATTTTGTACACTTCGAAGCTTTGTTAGACATTTTCGTCAAGGTCCGAAGCGTTGTTCGTTCCTAGTGTTGCTATTAGTCTGATAATGATATACGCTTACGTTTTTCGAGGGGTTTGTCAAACTTGTAGCGCCACCATGGTATGCTAGTTTCTGATGGTATATTTGGCATTCGACCTTGTTTTGGATTATCAGCGCTAACATGAAATGTTTCCACACGGCCGAGTTACTGGACATCTTGTTGTAAGTTCACCTCAGGCTTTGATCAACAATGTAGAGGATGTGGAGACGAGTGACATGGAAGACTGAACAGAGCTGGCAGGACATCTCTTTTATAGGCTGTACATTAGATAAACTGCTATTCAAAGCTCAATCAGTATAGAAAAACACTATATTGAAAATCACCCAGTGAGTAATTAAATACCGTGGGAAATTATGCATTTCTTTGGAGGGAAAAAAATTGAATTTAGGATCCAAATCCCAATCCAACGAACAAACCTTTGGACCTCCGACGCGTTCGGCTCAGCCCGACTTATTTCATTATCTTTTGCCCTGAAGATTAAATGAACAAGCCCGTTCTGAACCAGAATAGCCAAGTCATTCATCTTTCAAGCACGGTTCTGTATTGCACGTGGCTTTTAACAAACCTCAATCAATGAAAGAGAAAAAGCTTACTCTTTTGAAAAGTACAGTCGCTGAAACCTATTATTGTAAGCAAACATGAATTTGTCTCCATATAAAAGTATATTGTGAGATTGTTGTGAGATTAATTGTAGGCCTCAATTAGGCCTCTTTCAAATACACATATAATACACCCTCAGTCTTGCAAAAGAAACGAAAAAGGCAAACACACTGTTTGATTTCACACCTGATCCAAGTAAACAAGCGGTTCTAGTGATTCTGATTCTAGTGATTCTGATTCTAGTGATTCACTCCTAATCGAAGCAGAAGTCGTTGAAACCAAGGTTACATTTTCACGTTCATGTTGGAAGCAGGACTGGAAGTGTTTTTGAATACAAATACAATATAATACAAACAACTCTCTCCTAAAGATGGAAAACAGAGAGACCTGAGCTATGACCAGAGAGCTAAGACCAGAGAGCGAAGTCCAGAGCTAAGACCAGAGAGCGAAGTCCAGAGAGCTAAGACCTGAGAGCTAAGACCTGAGAGCTAAGACCTGAGAGCTAAGACCAGAGCTAAGACCAGAGAGCTAAGACCAGAGAGCTAAGACCAGAGAGCTAAGACCAGAGCTAAGACCTGAGAGCTAAGACCAGAGAGATTAGACCTGAGCTAAGACCAGAGACCAGATTATTTTTAAGCTTTCATACCCAAATGAAAGCTCTCTTTTGTTCGTGTCCTCTCACTGTCGGACCTTCTGTCCCAAGTCATCACTTACTCAAGTCTGACTTCGGGAGACAGCTGTTGATGTTCACAAATATGAATTTGACTTGAAACATGAAGTCTTAAATTGCACAGTATTTTCCTGTTAATCTATCTGTTTTGGTGTCCATTCCAGGGACTTTAACTGTAACTGACCCCAATACAATATGCAGTTTGATGAGCTTTAATATAAGGATGAAGAACTGCTGTGTTTTGATCTTTACGGAGACCTGGCTGAACAGCACACTGCTACCTGATAATGATTTCTATGTTGGCTTGGATAATGACAACAGAGATCTATCCAGCAAAGCCCTGCCACCCCCAGACCACCAGGGGGTCTCTCTCTCTCTCTCTAAGCAGAGCGAGCATACGCAAGCCGATGGCATACCAAGTACTCAAGGCATGTGCCAACCAGCTGGCTGAGGTCTTCATAAACATCTTGAACCTGTCGCTAGCCCTGGGGGACGGTCCACACACACCTTGAAACATAACCATCGTTCCTGTGAGCCCACCCACAGCCCACACCACTAGGCCCAGGGACAGCTCCTTATCCCCAGGGCTGTTACCCAGCTGAACACTGCTACCCACTAACTAGGTCCCTACACTCACTGACCCCACACACATCACCCATCTATCCTACCTCAATCACAACTGCTGTCTTACTGTTATGTATGTTACTGTTCTGATGCTGTATGTTTACCATTCTGCTGTTGTATGTTTACCATTCTGATGCTGTATGTTTACCATTCTGATGTTTACCATTCTGATGCTGTATGTTTACCATTCTGATGTTTACCATTCTGATGCTGTATGTTTACCATTCTCATGCTGTATGTTTACCATTCTGATGCTGTATGTTTACCATTCTGATGTTGTATGTTTACCATTCTGCTGTTTACCATTCTGCTGTTTACCATTCTGATGTTGTATGTTTACCATTCTGCTGTTTACCATTCTGATGTTGTATGTTTACCATTCTGCTGTTTACCATTCTGCTGTTTACCATTCTGATGCTGTATGTTTACCATTCTGATGCTGTATGTTTACCATTCTGTATGTTTACCATTCTGATGCTGTATGTTTACCATTCTGATGTTGTATGTTTACCATTCTGATGCTGTATGTTTACCATTCTGATGCTGTATGTTTACCATTCTGATGTTTACCATTCTGATGTTGTATGTTTACCATTCTGATGCTGTATGTTTACCATTCTGATGCTGTATGTTTACCATTCTGATGCTGGGTTTTTTCATTTGGTCTGTTTACCATTCTGATGTTGTATGTTTACCATTCTGATGCTGTATGTTTACCATTCTGATGTTGTATGTTTACCATTCTGATGCTGTATGTTTACCATTCTGATGCTGTATGTTTACCATTCTGATGTTGTATGTTTACCATTCTGATGTTGTATGTTTACCATTCTGATGCTGTATGTTTACCATTCTGATGCTGTATGTTTACCATTCTGATGTTTACCATTCTGATGTTGTATGTTTACCATTCTGATGTTTACCATTCTGATGTTGTATGTTTACCATTCTGATGTTGTATGTTTACCATTCTGATGTTGTATGTTTACCATTCTGATGCTGTATGTTTACCATTCTGA
>OMKK01085419.1:0-13202 GCA_900302305.1 Polymixia japonica
AACTCATATAAGATCAAAGACACAGAAAAAGGCTGTCTGTGTGCCATGTTTGAGGTAAATGTTATGCTGGTCCCGGGAAGCACAAGTTGATTTAGACTGTGGATAAATCCCTTATATCAAAGGGGTAGGTTGTGCTTTAAGTCCAAAGTCAATATCTCCCTGACAAGATACTGTATTTTGAAATGGAAAATATGCATATACCATGTAGCCAGTTGTGAATTCAGCTAGTTCGGACAGTTTTTGTAATTCTAACTTGTGATCATGTTTTTGTCATCAATTAAAAAAATAAAAATAACCCAACATTTCTGAATTCCTCAAGGTGTCTACTTTCTTTATGTGAAGAAAATAAGGGTGTATGATATTTTTACAAGGCATGGCTCACCATTTTGTTGTAGCTGACACAAAACTATTTTTCAGTGACATGTTTGGTAATTTGGGACAGTTTTCATTAGTGTAGGCCCTTGCTTTCAACCCTAATGACATATTTCAAATAATATTTAAAACCAATTTCTTGTTTTTCTTAATCTTAAATATACTGTGTGTCTAAGGTTACTTGATATTATGTATTATTATTATGTTTTATGATTAATGGATTAATGGCTTAATGGATAGGCTTGGCCCTATAGGCTAGGCTATTGATTAATATGTTAAAGTAATTAAAGAATCCAACATGTTTTCAAACATATTTAATTTATTTAAAATATAATTTTGTAGAATTAAATAATCTTTTGATCAATTCATCAGTTCGTCAACCAACAGTACATAAATTCATCGACGTATCAATTCACCAACGTCATCAATCGATCATCGATTTCTTTTTTGAAATGGTGCATTCATCTAGCCTATTCATCAACCTGGCCATTAATTAATCAAAATATTTTGAAACATATTCATCATCTCATTAAGTTTGTCAAAAATTAATTAAAACATTACAAAACAAAACAACAGTGTATTCATCAATGTCATCAACATATTGTTTTTTGGAACAGCGTCGACATGTAAACATTTTTTTTCAGTCCGAGCGAGGGATCTTGAACTTTCACAGTATCACATTTAAAGGCAGTCCTTGAAAAGGTATGTTTCATCATCATCAATCACTCCGTTTTCCTCCCCGCATGTCTGATGGTACCACTTTTTGCAGGCTCCACAGGACATCCACTCCTCTTCTCTCTTCAGATCTTTTTTGTCCCCGTACTTTCCTCCACAAATGCAGCACAAATTCTCTTCAGTTTTCTGCTTCTTTTGGGCTGGTTTCCCCTTCCCTGTCCCCTTGGCTCTGCTTCAAACATAGAGAAATTGGTGTGTCTCACTTGTAAGGTAGCGGCATGGAGGCTTGGATCTTTTCAGCTTGCTGGTAGAAGGGGCGATTGCGGGTGTGATGAGATCATCAAAACTGGTCATCTTCACCTCAACTATGTTGCTGGGATCTGGAGGCATCTGTGGGGTCGAAGGCGGCGCACCCATCTAGATCAACTGTTGCTGGCGCGTCCAGGTTAACTGCCAGGGAGATGTCCAGCTCAGGCGTCACCACGTCATTCTCAGCATTCTCCCTCTCTGCAGTCACAGTGTTGTTGATCTCTGGAGCTTCTTCTCTGTCAGTAGTCAGACTTGGAGTGAACAGAGACTTGCCAATGCGAGTTGGGTCCAGAGGATAGATCCCAGCGCCCCTAAACCGTGCTTGGGCATTCTGAGGTGTTGCTGCACTTTTCCACACCTTTGAAAACACTCCAAGAAACAGAGAGCCCATCCGGGAGAAGGACATGTGGGCGGGGGCAAGTAATGAATTGTCTTCCCCAGTCCAGAAACACATCTGCGTTGATCTAGCCAGTCTCCGTTGCTTTGACCAGCGTGTTGTTGGGAGCCCCCAACTGCGTCCCCTTGAAAATCACCACGAGTGGGCCGTATTCCCCTGCTGTGTTGAGACTCGTGAGTAGGGCGGTGGTCTCTTCTCTCTCATTTGTGGTGACCTCGAACGTCTCGGTACATCTTGGATGCTGAGCTCAGAGATGGTATCCTCATAGGACTTAAACCACTGCCCCACAATGCACAGAGGGCTTCTGGGTTCCTCAGCTGAAACTGGGGTGTCTCTGCATGAATCCCTGCTTGTCCATTGTTCCCCGAGAAGCATTTTGAGCCATTGATCTTTGCAAATTGAAACACTAGCTTCTGAACTTCCATCTTCCTCATTGGAAATCCTCACTTTGCTAGACTTGTAATTAACCCAGCCAGGTTGGCCTCATCCTGAGATGATGGTCTTCCTTCCCGCCACGTGTTTGTGTCCCTATATGACACCTTTCACTCGTCGTTGGAGGCTGGACTTGGGAATACTCCATGCCCTGGCCAGGGAACGTAGCTGGGGTCTGCTACCTGCCTTCACCATTTGTCTATATTCATCGATAGCTCTCTTCATTCTGTCCTCTTTCCACTTGTTGTACTTCTTCTTCCCTACAGTCTCTTTGTGTTTTTACACTCTCCCTTGCACTCTCTCCCTCGCCTTAAAGTCATTATGGATAGGGATTAAACCGTGGCTTAAACAAAGTGATCAAGAGTTGTGTAGGCTAGACCTGCATCAGCAGGCACCAACATTGCTGCTTGATTAGACTAAATTCCTTGTTATGTCACTACTTGCACACTAAACATACTAAATGGCATTTTGATGAAGCTTTATTGTTCGCCATTGTTAGAGAAAATTATGGGGATAGGCTAATTTGACCAAATTATAAGGCCTACTATTACACACAGTTTGGGGGATTAGCATAAATTTGAAGTCTGTTCATAAATCATTAAAAAGTCTTGCTTTATCTACTTAAAAGTTGGCTGTAGGCTACATCTCTGTGGTTCTGTGTTGACATAGATGAGGTCTCTCTTTTTATCAGGTTATATGAATACGCTAGTGCTACACTTCATTTCAATAGCCTTTTAACATTGTCCCAATTTACCTGAAACATGCTGTCCCAAATTATCCACCAAGAAAATTTCGCTATTTAAAAAATGTAAACATAATTTCAAAACAATATATGTTTATTTTGGTAAATATGACATCATACCTGTTTGTATATTATTTATATCTACAATATATTAGTCATTCAAATTGTATACCCTTATATTAAAATCAAGTTGAAGCATATGTCATTTCTCTTACCTCTTGCTTTTTGGGGTCAACTTCCTGTTTGATGCTAACCACACCCCCCACATGATGTCACAGAAATTATGTCATGTGACTTTGGTCATGCACTTCCACAGCAAGGTCCCAGCACCAATTGCTTTTACTTACACTTTCCAGGGCATACGTACAATGCTGTTTTCTTATGGTGTTCCAATTTACCTGATGTCCCTATATACCTGAAGTCACCTATTTCTTGTAAATATGTTTTATTTCAACATATATTTCAATGCTCTATAATTGGATGCATGCTCCAATGAAGAATGTTTTGTTTGATTGGACAACTGTCACAGTCATGGTGTAATGGATTCTGTTTTTTATTTTTACAATTTTTACTGTTGTGAAGCACTTAGTAATTATGTTTTGAAAAGTGCTATACAAATAAAGTTATTATTATTATTATTATTATTATTATTATTATTATTATTATTATCTACTAGTAGGCCTTTACAGTAGAGTTCTGTTTCAGGACCATGGACAGCACCCATGTTACCCCGCAGCCTTTCAGTGCAACACACACCAACACAAGGTCAGCAGTTAAACTGTAGTTCCATCTCTCCCTGTGCGTGTGTGTTTGTTTGCTTGTGTGTGTGTGTAAGTCTGTTGGGCGCTAGAGTCGATTTTACTATGACTCCCTCCAGGTTTCCATTGAGATAGTCGTTCAGTCACGTTGCATTTAATGCAGAGTAACCTGGCCTACACGTGGTACCGTGTGTTGTGTTGTGTTGTGTTGTGTTGTGTCGCGTCGCGTCGCGTTGCGTTAATTCCACCTATCTCACCTGTTTCGCCCTACACGATAACCTATCTGGCGCCGGAGGGTTAACCGATTTTTGCGTGCTTTGCCTACGCTATCTCCGGCGGACGAGTACAGTCTTACTGTACAATGTTTACTTATCTAACAGAGAAAAGTCACGACGCGGTTTTCTTATTCCTTTCCCAGCCTCGGCGCCTTCCGCCTCGTGGTACAGACCCACCCCTTACTGTCTGCCATAACCGTCCTCTATAACACGAAACCGTATTCGTCGTACCTCCCCCTAGTTTCGCTCCTTCAGTCTGTGGATCCCAGCCTCCCTTCCTACTAGACATCCCGTCCCCGCACCTCGTCCACCTGCCGAGCGGCTCCGACGAACCGGAGAAAACCAGAACGCTGCCGACGCGTCGGCGTATATATCATCTTTCTCCCATCGGAGAGAGAGAGAGAGAGAGAGAGAGAGAGCGAGAGCGAGCTCTTTTGTCATTTTTTTCCCCCTTCCGACCGACTTTTTTTTTATCACTCGCTTTTCATCTGTGCGCCGATGCCGGAGACCACGCCGAGCCGAAGGATTTCTCTCTCCCGAGCATGAGAAGGATTGCCAACTCATCCGCAATCCAGAGTCGCCGATCGAGCCACCGGCATGAGCGTTGGATACATATGCTCCAGCAGAAGTTATCGGCCAGAGAACTAACACATCTCGGACCACAGATACAGCTTCAGCGGGGAGAGTCGGTTTTAGGTAAGCGCGGCGCAACTGCTCGTAGCACCAACATATTTTTTTTTTTTTTTTTTTTTTTACAGAGATCTGACAATTTTTTTTTTTTTTCATTCTGAGACTGTAACCGCGAGTTAGTGGATGGGGAGGTCGGGCTGTATTTGTGGCACAATTATGGCGATGTTGCGTGGTCAGCATGTTATTGTGGTTGGCCGGTGGTGTCCTTTTTTTTTTTAAACGATTATCCTCTCTCAGTGTAAAGTTACCTTTTAAATAATCACGTTATGTTCATGTATGTATGTAGTCCTTTTAAGCTCTGTCTCGACTGAATATTATGACATTTGTGTGGTTATGAATAAATAAATATAATTTTAATCTTATTATGGGCTCATCAACGCCATTATAATATGCAAATTAGTTGTTCTCTCGATTACATGCAGTCGACTGCATTCTCTTCGCACATGTTATGAGACAGCATCTATCCGAGGAGATGCTGCAGAAGTGCGGATATAACGGCCAATGGAGAAACAGAGCTTCCAGTAGTCTGTTTTAGCAAATTATGCTTTCAAACTTGCCCTCGCTTCAATAAATTGCATTATGAGTTAGATCAGGGCACAGTTTAGTGTGAGGGTGTATTAGAACGGATGACTGCAATGAACACCATTATTTGTATTCAGGATCACTTCGTTTTCAGTCACATCGTGGCTTTCCTTTCGCGATTTTCCTTAGATCAGTTTAATCCTCAAAGCTGTATAACCCCTGTACTGTAATTGACTATAAGCAGCCCATTGCAGAAAGCTGTAAGTGAAAGCACAGCAAGTTAGTGCTCCCAGTTTAAAGATAGTCTATTTCAGCGTCTTGATTTGAAATCAGTTGCAGTTGCTCTTATTATTGTAGAATAATATGAAATCCCGGTGCCTGTGCTGTTACCGCGGGGATAAGTTCGCACAGGCGTTGAAACACAGGCTCGTACATGTCTGTGCGCGTGCGCGCGTTCGTTTTGTTTGTGAATCTGTGTACGCGTGTGCGCGCGCTCGTGTCTGCCTCGCTCGTTTTCCGACCGTGTGTTTTGTTTGTGTGTGTGTGTGTGAGTGAGTGTGTTTTCGTGTGCGTATCACCAACATGACAAAGTTGCCGCTGCCTCTCCCTTATCTGAAGTTGCTCTGACTGCTTTTCCGTCGTTTAACTGCGGGGGGAGCTCATGTTCTTTTACACCTGGTGTCTTCCTTATGCCAAAGGCGGGATAATTGAGCATTGTGTTGATGTAAACTGTACAAAGTTAGAGATGAGGTTCCTTTTTTATTGGTCTGAAAATGTTTATTATGTTAATTCTCTTTCTACGGTAAACAACAGTAGGGGAGTAACAGTGGCAAAGGCCTCATGGCGGTTTTCACTCCAGTCTGACTCCCATCTGACACATGGTTTGGCCTGAGATAAAGACTAGCTGTAAAGTTGTCAGTGGATATCACTCACAACTGACCATACTGTGAATCATGTTCCCCTTGTTGAATGTGAACTTTAAGTGCTTTTCCACAATGGACTCTTTCCAAGAATTTGCTTGGCATGACATTAACACAAATTGACAGCATGCCAATACATCATTTGACATTGTTATGTCTTTGCTGTGTGCAGAAAATTGCATCGGCAGCAGAAATAACCGAAGAAAATATGTTTTATTCAAAATGTTCAGTTCAATCTGGTGGCCTTTTCAGAGGTAACATTCTGGCAACATGCAATCATTTTCAAAAGGAAAGCATTCCCCATCACATATGCCAAAATGAAAATGCCAGCAATGGCTCGAGGGTACATGTGTGTCACGGCTTGGGTGACCCATTGTTGATGAAGCTTTCAAAGACTGAAAGAACATGCTGCAGTGCGATTCACTGGTGAATTGATTGTAAATCCCGTGTTGTGATTCTCAGAGGCAAGTAAACAAACACACACACACACATAATGAAAAGTAATGGATCATAGAAGCCATGTAGTCACCCTCTGTAGACAGATTCGGGAGCTAGACAAGGCTCTATCCTTTTTCTGTATGGACAAGAATATCAACCACAATCGCTCTTTGTGCTGGACCATAAACAGCGCTGGTCTACCATTGGCAAGATCCACAAGCTCTTTCTCGTATTGGCAGGGTTTGTATGTGGGTGTCCTCCGCAGCTGTAGTGGCCGGAAGGCTGCCTCCCAGGAGGTTGAAAAAATCTGTTTTTATAGAAGAAAAACAACAGGGTCACATAATGACATGTGACAAAAGTCTCACAGAAATGCCGGTGAACTTTATTTGGAATGGCAGCTGAACCATTTGACCTCAACTTGGCTGTCTGACCCGTGTGCTTCTACTATCAGTCCCATAAGACTGCATGGGTCAATGCATATCAGTGCATAAACTGAATTACAAGTCTAGAGAGTTGACCCATGCATTTAAGATGAATTCTTAATGTGGTTGCGCACTAAAATAATAATAATAATTTTTTTTTTACAATGTCCAAGTGACATTCGCCTGAACATTTGTCTGGAGAGGTAAATTTGGCGTTAAAGAATTCTTAACACACAAATGTCACAAATAGCCTCTGATCACCTTTTCACCTCTCTTCCATATCCATTGGATTCCAAGGATACGGCAACCACTATCAGTACAATCAACCTTATTGACGCATTGAGATTAGAGGTTAGAGAATTACAACAGTGATGACTAAATCTCTTAAAACTATTGGCCTGCAACTTGCACGTGTTTTTTCAAACACTGTACATAGCACCATTGCCATCACCCCGTTCACAGTGGGAGACCAGAGCCTATATGATAGAAGACTTAGGCACATTTTTCTGAATCACTAAATTATTACATGCTTGCAAAATTAATAAGGAAACCTCAATCTATTATTGATCAGCCAAATATATTATGCACCTTCAACCTCTGATAAAGAACCCCGGGTTTTTGCGACACACCACCAGTGAACCTGAATTTTTACTGACTTACCATTAAATGTAGGTCTCTTGGCAGAAGCTGTGGAATTCCTTCACCACTGTTATTTTAAACTGCAAGTGCATAAAGTAAGCACTCCATGAACTGCACAGAAGTTAGTAACTGGTTTAGAGAATTGTTTTGGCAAAAATGCTGACTGGGGCGTAGGATTAGAAGAAAGCGCTGGTCACAAGACAGAAGAGACAGTAATTTCATTTGATCACTATGAATTTAGATATTATCTGCTCCTTTATCAATGTGCTCCCTCCACCACAAAGGTTTGACAACTGCTCCTGTCTTGTAATTGTGACTGTGGTAGAACATGCAGGCTACTCACCGATGGGCTTCTTGCAAACTTTAAACATTATAGTGAATTTATTAAAATTGGATTTAATTCAGACAAGACTGAGTTATATGGATAAATCTAAGGACATATTACTGTGGCAGCATGTAGCATCCTTATGTATAAGTCATATGCACTACAAAAATACAGTATATCTATTATTTATCAACAATCTCACCCAAGCATCAAAACTGTGTTATGTGTTAGTAAGTTACTCTGACTCTAAGAACATATCTAATGACTTAATTCAAGAAGCGGAATAGCAATTAACCCTTACCCTAACTCTAAATCCAGACCCTACATTGAGAGTGTTAGATCATAAACAAACCTAAACATATTCAAAGCCTCTGCCAGTGTAAAATGTCTCACCTAATATGTAGGAAAAACCAATCAATTCCTTTATCATCACATCTGTTGAATGGCATTGGAATCAACCAACAATCATAGGATAAAAACCTCTCTGAATCTATCGATTATGTCCCTGTGAGAGAAAGATGAATCTTTAGCAATGTTCCCAGTGCTGATCAGCAACCAAAAAGCTACTGTAATAGTTGCCTAGATGATAAGTTCCACATCAGTGTCATATAATATACAATGTTTGTGGGAGAAGCAGAGGCCATCATCTTGGACAGTATCATTATTTTTCTCACTGTAGTATAGTCTGATATTCTAGGCAAGCCCAAAGTAGTAGACACATATTTGTTGAAGAAACTCTCAAAACATGTCATGTTTGTCTTAGGTAAACACCTTTGAGTACTGTTGGATTTATCATGAAGACAGCTGGATGGAGATGGGATGCCATGATGGGACTGTCAATGTCCCTATATGATAAAATAAAAACAGTGGGTTACTCATTTGGTAGGCAGGGCAGATACAGAAACTGACCCACGACCAATCTCATGCTAGTGAGTCAACATTGCTGGCTCATGCCAGTGTCTCCCAGCAACAGTGACCTACATCACAGCTCAAAAAAGAAGCAACCTACAATACTGCTTGATAGCGTTTTTTGCCCCCGTGGTCGACTCTGAGGCTGCAGCCTCTAAGGCCCGCCCCACCCCTCAGGCGCAAACCAATCATCTGCCAAGCTTAAGCAATATTAGCTAGTGCTATTAGCTTCATTTTTGCTGTTAAACATCTCAAAGGTAAGTAAACACTTATATTACCTTGTACTTATATGTATTGATTCCAAACAAAAAAGAACTAAGCTATCAAATCAAATAGTTTATTTCAGCCTTTGCAGAAATGTTAGACTAAACATCAGCCTTCAAGGCCAGAACCAGCCTGCCGGGCTGATGAAATAAACTGATTTGTTAGCTTGGTTCTTTTTTATGTGGAACCAATACATATAAATACAAGGTAATATAAGTGTTGACCTTAGAGGCTGCAGCCTCAGAGTCGACCACGGGGGCAAAAAACGCTATCAAGCTACAATATCGGTGATAAATCCTGATCAGATTTGGATATTCAAATTGAAGTGGAAAAAATTAGAAGGGGAGTAGAGATCATTAATGTTAACTAGCTATCAGTGTTGTTGCCAGTGATAGACAATTTAGGAATTCTAGCCTTTCAATGTAATTAAAAGAGATAAAGGAGTCCTACTCCTAAATTCAATAGTTAACTCACTGAGCATTCCTGAATCCCTGATCTGTAGCAACGGTTATACTAACACTGTCTAGACAAATGTATTTTAAAGGTATAATGAGTAGGATTTTCCTAAAAAAAACAATGTATGGACTCATACAAAAACAATAAAAAATAATCCCTCTCAATCATCACTTACGACCCACTAGATGTGTGTGGCGGTGTCTGTATCTGCAGAGGCCCTCTGCCTGTATTGTCTTATTTCGCTGTGTTTGGGTCATTTCTGGGCATCAACCTTTGGACAGTGGGCACTTCTGGTGTCGTTGAGCCAGCGAGGAGCACCCAACTGTTTACAAACCACAACCGACAAATCCTACTCATTATGCCTTTAACATTTTGTTGTGGTGTCTGGAGGCTAGCTGTAATCTCACTTGTGATCTAATGAAGGTTTTCATTAAGTTGTCTATTGATAAATATATTGAGAGTAATAAAACATTGAGGAAACATTAAGAACATCAATATATACTTAGCTTCTGTGGCCTACCATTAGCAATATCTTTCTTTAGTGTGAGAAACAACTTAATGTTTATTTTATATATGCATATATATTTATTTATTTTTTCTTTCTCCAGTTTTGTTGCTGTGGGGCTACATTTGTGTGGAACGCTACTAAGTTAGATCCGAATGTCCAAAAGTTATGATGGCGTATTAGAGACAGAATCCCACTGTCAGCAAATTTGCTCACATTTTCATAATGAAATCATTTTGGTCACCCAGTGCAAATTGAAATTGAATGTTTCTGTAGAATACAGAGGTTGTATTCCAATAACCATAAAAGTGACCACAAAGCACTCCCAATTGTATTGGCTGAGATATCAACACATTTGGCATAGTGATTTGACCAGCTGAAATTGAGCTATGTTAAGGCAATTAAAACGTCCTGATTGTGAATGCTTATTATTTCAAGTAGTTCATTAAATCTGAACAGCACAATAGCTATTTCCTTTGCTGAGCAAGTGGGGATATGAGTCAAATCATGAGAATTGCTTATGAAACAGCAGAGATATTGATGTCTGAAATTTACTAGTTTTATTTTATTGTACTGGCTCATATTCTGTGCTATTGTTCTGTGCTGGAAGTATCCTTCATTCTCACATTCTTTAATGAACCTCTTGTCTTATGGACTGGAATCCTGGTATTCTGCAGGTGGAACTGCCTATAATTCACATTGATGACAAAACTGTTTTGTGGCAACAGTTTTACCTGAGCTGTAGCATTCGGTATAATATGCTACTTAGACAGCATAAGTAACATATTAAACACCTTGACATTGCACTTTGTACCTTTATCACATATTCAAATGAACGTGTAAATACATATCAACAATAGATTCTGATGTATGCGTAACCAACAGTGTGCCTATGCACCTGTGCTTTGTTCTTGACGTGTACTGTGAAAATCAAACAGAAACCAAGCGAGGCTCCAAATCTGCCAAGACAGAGGACACGTGTATTGATTACAAATTCTATACATAGATTCTGCATGTTCAGAAATGTTAATCTTATTCCTCCCAATGGAGAGAACATGAGGACATTTACATTCCGAGCATGAGAGCAGGATGTCAGCTGCCTAATGCATAGCATCCTGTCACACACTGCCTGAAGAACATTGATTGGCTAGAGATTTATGCATATTTGTCTGATTATTTTACAGTGCCATTACACTTGTTGCTATGGCAACTCTTATAACCTTGCATCACATATTTAGTTAATTTTCTTTTATTTGGCCAACTTAATTTCTGTTCTATATTAATGTAATTGTTATCTTAGTCAAATTGAATGATGTGATATAATATTAACTGACTTTTTTAATGAACTGTCTTCTCTACTAATATGGATCCTCTGCTGTTCTCTGGATTTCATAGCTATACATTTCCACATGTGAATTGTAGAATAGCCTTTTGTTTTAAAGGGAAATTAATACCCCAAGGCAGTAATATTGTTCTGGCCATTATTGAATATAAACTACATTTGCCTCAGGAGGTAAAAGGCAATTAAAAGATAATAATGAATAGGAAATCTTAGAGGCTCTAGGCCTGCACCAGTTTGCTGTTATTCCCTGACCTCTGTATACTCACCGTGGTCTGTTGAATGTAGTAGTTTTTCTGTGCATCATTGTATTTAGGAGTATTGCGAAATGTCATACCATTTGTCAATCGGGTAAATACTGTAAAACATTCTCCTATGATTAAAGATTTAGTAATTTCACTTTATTTCTATGTTATAGCCGTATAGTTCACCCGTCATGGTGAAAGATTTTATTTCTCAGCAATGAACACATTGTGCAGTTGAAATGTAGTTTTGAATGATTTCTCGGTCTTAATTATCCATGCCCTGCTATCCCTTCTGCTGGCCATTGAAGTCTTTAAAGCTTAGGACCAGGGGGTTGTAATGGGGAATGTGCTTAAAGATGTCTGCTGCTCTCTTTAATGTCGTACATTCCTCTAGATCCATGCCATGGTGCTCCACATGGCATCAAATCAATAGAAATGAAGAGTCAGCACGAGCAAGTTAGGCATCTTTATATCTAATTCTGGAGCAGCGTCAATAATTTTTTGGGCAGTTTCACTCATGTAATTGATATTGATACATTTCAGCTCAAATAATGTTCTTTATTTTCTATTTTCGATGCTGCTAAGCTTCCCAGCGAAACACACCTTCCATTGTGTCAGTTAGCATGGCAGCGTGCACAGTTCACCAGACGTTATTATACACATGGCCTATTCTCTATGCCTGTGGTACCAGCACATCTACTACACACTTCATCCCCCATAAATAACAAAACCTATGAAGCTGTTGCAATTTGGACCGAATTAACCTCTATATTTCATACGCTTATATAGTAATACTATGTGTGTGATAAAAAAAACCCCAAAAAAACAAAAGGCCCTGAAGCATCAACACAACCTCATTACCCCCCTGGTTGCTTGCATGTTGGCCCGACTAAACACCCGAGTTCACCCCCTTGACAGGACGGAGGGAAACAACCTCACTGCTGCAGGGCTCTGATCACTGTTCTCACCGCTTGGACTGCCTCCCCCTCTGCTGTGGTTCCCACTGAGGCTGCTGGGATTATTAATAAACAATGGCAACCTGGCAGAGGGAGGAGACCCTGCCAGCTGGCTGCTCTTCACCGCTGGTGCCAGACTCTCCCTCTCGTACTGCACATGTGGAGTGTATAAGGAGGGAGGGAGGCTACAGAAGGTTAGTTGCCGGGCCGGGGCTGCCGAACCCAAAAAAAAGAAAAGCTAGCAAAGATATGCGCCTCCGCCTTGGTTGGACGTCCACGCCGCTCTCTGAACCCACCGCTCCTATTTTCTTTTCACAAGAAAGGGGAACAACACTATAATGCCTTTGTTTTCCTGGAAATGAAAAAAACCAAAACTCTCGAGATGGTGTAAATTATTTTGCGCGAGCGTCTCTTTTCCTACGTAGTGCGACCCGCTTTCGACAGCCTTGTCTAGGCTTTAACCCCGTCGGAAGGAAGGAACCTCGGAAAGCAAGGCTTGTATGTTTAGAACGGCACCCTTGCTGCGGTAGGGATCAAGAGCAAGAAAGTCACACGAAGCACGATCGGGTGCCGTTCTGTGAGCCGGGTGCCGCGAGCCCGACTTCAAGGGAG
>OMKK01085431.1:3236-16447 GCA_900302305.1 Polymixia japonica
TGTCTCTCTCTCTCTGTGTTCTCTCTCTCCCTCTCTGTGTGTGTGTGTGTGTGTGTGTGTGTGAGACGCCGTGTGCTGTCACTGTGTACGAGCAATTACAATATGTCAGCGTAGACAACTCCTTCTCAGCCGTGTCTGTCTCTTACTGAAGTAGCAGCAGTATCAGCGAGGCAGTAAGGGCCGCTGAGCCTGCAGGACTCTAGATCAGCGGGGAGGCTCATTAGCTTGCCGGCCCGCACAAATAACTTCAAGTGAAGCTACTCAACGTGAGTTCTACGTGGATAGAGGAACTCGGCTCACATCGATGTGAGTAATAGGAATTATCTTCCACCTGTCTGGTTGGCATTTCTCAAACTGATGGCTACCCTGTGCATCAGGTATCCCTCCTTCCAAGGCAGGAAGAAAGTCCACCTGTCTGCCTCCCTCATTAAGGCAGGAATGGGCCTCCTGCCAGCTGGCTGTTTGGGTCACACACATTACAGCAGCAACTGCAACGGAAGTGACCTGACCTCCGAGTGTTTTTATACCACCCCACCCAAGCTTCCTCCAACCCCCTGAATACCTGTTACTCACTCAAGCTGATCACATTTGTATACATTCTCCTTTAACGGGCTTAATGGTCCGGACTAAGCGGCCTCCGTAATGCAGATTCCTCCAACGGTTTGTTACTTTCACGGCTTTCACCATCCCTGTTGACTTCCTCTATATAATGATACTAATTCAAAACACAGTTACAAAGTACTTTACAAAGAATAGAACAGCGAAAATAGAGAAATACAACAAGTAGAAAGAGGACGACAGGAAAATGAAATGAAGTAAAATAAAAAAAAGCAGAAAAAACGTTTTATAATTACATACCAAATAATTGGTAGGTTTTGGTAGAGGTACTTAATACTTACTGTAGGAACTTAGGCAAAACTGTGCGATTTGTCTTTTAAAAATTCACATTGAAATTAAAGTCCGCTTGCTGATCTGTTTATTATCGTCGTATGACAAGCCCTGCTGTTATAAATCCATTCCATAGTCACCATGATACATGATGTTTGTACCAAAAACATCCAAGGAGGCAACAAAACCCTTTGTTTTTGCTGATGGCAGCGGGGCCTTAGCGCCCCCTATTGGCCAGCCACCACAGATAGGAAAGTAAATAATTTTTTTGTGTCCTGTCCTCTTGCTAGGTGATTGAGTTTGATGATGGCTCAGGGTCGGTACTGCGTATCCAGCCTCTAAGGACCCACCGGGATGAAGCTATCTATGAATGCACAGCTGCCAATAGTGTGGGAGAGATCAATACAAGCGCCAAGCTCACAGTTTTAGAGGGTAAGATGTGACCCTGTCTGTGTCTCACCTTTTCTTTGTCTCAACCCCTCTCTGTTTGTCTCTAAAAGTGTCAAATTGTCTCTCTGTTTTTGCTATCTGTCTTTTGCTCTTATTCATTCACACATAAATTCTTTCTCAAAACATTAGTCTTTCTCAATTTCTCAGTTTAAGCAAAGCATTTGCAAGCTTTGCATGGGACTCGAGCGCATGTCGTTTATATAATGTTCGCACACAAGTTAATACTTGTACTTGCACACAAGTTACTGTAAAATTCCCTACAGGGCAGCTCCCTATTTTATTATATGATATTGATATTGTGACAACACAAAACCAGTGAAATCTGTTGATTTGAACTCCCCCATATAATGGAACAACATGACTGTTTGTTGACTGTTAGATTTTTGATGTCTCCCAGATGGAGTAAGAAATATTTAACTGATTATGTTTATTGAGCATAAATGTGTCAAAATAGATTTTGGCTATGAACCACCAGTAGGTGTGTCTGTCCAAAGCCCTGTTGTTGTCAGGAGGACTGATGGAAGCCAAACACAGTTTTATTACAATTTCTAACAAGCGTTTACCTATACTTAAGTTTTTCTAAACTCTAAACACAGCAACACACCTACATCGTACAATTAGCCAAATAGTTAATGTTCTGCTAATTTTTTTCTACTTTGTTCTCTACTCTACTCTCTACTCTACCAACTCTACATTTCAAAGTGCAAAACAACCTTCTCTACATACACTAACTCTACCAAAACATGGCAAACCCGCTTGCTGCCAGTGATCAACAAAACATCCAACATACATGGCTTTTGGTTCCAAATGTGTCAAAATAAAATACACAGTAAAAAAAGGCACAGAAGTGTGGTTGGTCTATTTTACACAACTTAACTCTTACATACTGTTCGGGTCAAATTTGACAGCAGTAAAGCTGCTGGAATTTGATGACTTGTGACCCAAATATTTAAAAAATATATACTTTTGTACAGGTGCTACAAATGTTTGTACATTGAGGCTGTTCCGGGTCAAATTTGACCCGTATCTATTGGAATGGATTTTAGATCCACCAGTATGGGTCAAATCAAGGAAAGTGGTGGTTTAATGGAATCTTGAAACTGTGAAACTGTACCATGTCTGTGTATATTTCTTTATGGGACAGTAGTGACAGAGTTCAAGGGTTAGGGTTAGACCATGACACTGTCACGAGACCTGCGTTCCCACCACATTCCCACCGAGACAGGCACCTGTTGGTCTCTGAAGTGTCGTGGGGGAATCTCAAAACAGTGAAAGAGTAAAACAGCACAGGCATGATCATATATGGTGCTCATAAGGAACAGAGGTCATATGGCGCCTTGACACTGTGACGAGATCTGCACCTGCAAGCACAGGCACCTGCAGTGTTACAAAATGACCTCAAAATAAACAAATTAAAACCCATCAATTCCCACCATTTTCAGTTTCAATAAATATATTTAAATCATTATGGCTGTTATGTTTTCATGTCTTAGGTAAAGTAGGACATGATAATGTGTGATAATAGATGTTTTTTCTCCATAAACGAGTGGTGTAATTTAACCTAAAAAACACACTCTCCGTACTCTCTGAAACATAAATTAAGGATTAAGCACCCATTTATTAATAGGCTATTTATACATTCTAAATAGATCTGTGGTTCAAAATTTGGCATAGACACTTGTCATGAGTGGATTCTTGGGCAGGGTCAAAACTGCTCTGTACCATACTGTGAAGGTATAGAATATGAACAGTTTGCAAGGGTTAAATCAGCTATTTCTCAATGTTTCAATGATTGAAAACATTGAAAATGAATCATTTTCATTCAAAAATGCGTATCGGCTGTTTCGATATAGCTTTCGAGCTGCTGTTGTTTTTACACTATATTTAAGGTTTTGGACATTAGGTTTGCTGTTTGCAAGCTGTAATTGAAACACAAACAATCTCACAGAAAAAAAAAAAATGCTCTCTTTCTGGCAGCCTTTTGCAAAACACCCAGGAATTCTGAGATATAGATATATTATCTACGGTCTGATGTAGACGTATGGAGGAATCTACAGAGTGTTACTGCATACTAATGTGCTTCAGTCTCTAAATGCTTTTTACAAGTTACCTGAAATGCTTTACTCAATATTTCTGAATTTCAGATTGTTCTATCCTCGATATTGTAGGTATATTTGTAATAGTGAAATTATTCAGAAACCTCATCTTTTTCACACTATTCAGTCAGTTGTCCCATTCATGCCACAAAATCATTTGTATTGCTGTTCTGCACAGGGTCTCCTCTGGGTTTTTTCCTGCTAATGTCTGTTGTTGTGGCAACCATTCCCAACCTTTGATTGACATTTGTATGTTTTTGTATTGAGTTGAGCCATTTTCATAGTGTATCAGATGTGGCAGGCTCAGGGGAAACCTGAGTCATACTGGGGGCTTTCATGGGTCATGTTGCAACTGCACCCCTGCCCACTACCCAAACACACTGTGTACACCACAGTGATATTCATGATATATCATGAAAAGTAGACGTGTGTGTGTGTGTGTGTGTGTGTGTGTGTGTGTCTGTGTATGCACATGTTTGTGCAGGCATGTGTGAGCCTTATGCAAACAGGAGACACAGAGCAAGGGAGAGAAGGTAAGAAAGGACAGAATTGAAATACTCAAAGGAAGAGTGGTAGTGGGGAGAAAGAGTGAGATGACGGAGTTGAAGAGAGCAGGAGGAGACAGCAGGACTCTGGGTAATGAGTGTGAAGCTGCAGTCATGAAGTACACAGGAAGAGAGACAGACAGAGAGAGAGAGAGGTAATGGGGAACCAGAGATCCTGAAGGCAGTAGGTGTGGTGGAGAGTTTAAGCCAGAACAATGCATGAGAGCAGTGAGCTAGTTTCTGTGTGTGGGTTTTATATGACTATACTCATAATATTCTTTAACATCCCATATACTGCTCTTTGTTTTGGCCCCGAGTTGTACTGCTGGATGCACAGAATCAGGCACAGAATCAGTATTAACATCTGTAAGCAGTAGTTTTCTTCCCCATCGTTGCCCTCGCTCTCGACGTCCTCCGCCTCTCCTTTTTGTCAGTAATAACAGCCTGTTTACACAAGGTAATTGGAATTTGTCGGTTTGCATTCGCTTGTAGATACAACCACACTTATGCATGCCCTCGTTACACATGCCTTCTTCAGAGCGGTGCTTTGCGGGGTTTCCCCAAAGAGAGCAGTGAGTGGCGGTTCTCCATGCCTTGGGGGCGGGGGGGGGGCTTGCGAGCAGCGGCATGAGGTGGAATGGTAGGTGTTATAGCCTACTGACTCTGTAAAACAGCAGCTTGTGTCGCTGGTAGGAGATGGAGGAGCGGCGCTGCTCATGCCTGTCCGATCGGTCACTTGTTCCTCAAACCCATCCCGAGGTGACGGTGACTGAAAACCTTCATAATGCCTTTCTGCTTTTTCATTTCATTCATCAAGTCAGTGTTCAGTTTCTTGGACCAGGTTTGGAACAAGTATTCTTAAACAGATGTGGACTCTAGGTGGGACTCTTGGTGCTGATGCTTTGCTGTGGTAATACTACTGCTTTGATGGTGTTGCTAACCACATTTTCTGGAAAATATGCACCGTCCTGCTTTGTTGATTTGGTCCAGCCCGAGGCAGACCTGTGCCAAAGGCTATGTTGGCTTGGCAGCAGAAGAGTTGCCAAGCAAGGTACATACTCTTCCTCACTCATAGATTACAATCCAAATCATATATCTTTAGATCATCAATGAACCAATTCAAAACATCTATTTAGTTTTTTTGGACTGTCATGATAATAGTCAACACCAACATATTTGACTGATAAAGCTGATCACTTTATATTGCTAAAAGGCATTGCAAGCCAGTCAGCTGTTCCCTGCAAGAACTCTGAAGAGACTCTGAACAGATCTATTCTGTTTTCCTTCCATGTAGAGACCTAGCCTGTTTGACGCCAGGGTTTTTCCTCAGTTGAGGGAAGGAGAGAGAGGACTAGCAGTATAGAGAGGCAGGCGGTGAGGGGCAGCAGAATTTCTTAGGACTGAGGTGCATTTGCGATGATAAATGACACTTTGTTAAAGATGAATAATGAGCAGTGCTTTATAGTTTCACTACTGCCACGCAATTAGGAAAGCAAATGGCATGCAGGCTACGACCTGCCTGGGCTGTCACACCATGAATAAAAGAATGAGAAGTGAGAGAGTATTGTTGGAGAGGTTACAATCGGAAGAATAAAGCATAACTAATTACTAATTACTATTTATCTGCTTTAATATAGTATCAGGATTATTTTGCCTGTGAAAACAAGAATATTACCTTGCAGCTGGATTCGCGAGAATCCATCTTGTCAGGCTTGAAGTTAATACGATTGTGGCTGAACCACAGCGGATTCGGACCAATCAGCGTCCTATGAGGAACTACTGGCAGCTATGGGCGTGGTTTAGTCCGTGATAGACGGTGATTGACAGATGGTTCATCCAATCACCTGCCAAGTATTTTTTTTTTTAAAGTGCCTGCCCTTTTCCAAACAGTTTCCAAGGACGATTTCTCAGGTGGTTCATCTGGCGCATCAGGCAGTTTAATTAAAAGGCTATTCCAATTTACAGAATGGAATTTTACCATGTTTATGTGCATCTCATTATCAACCAGAATTTCAAATTGTGTATATATCTAAACATGTGTTGGCGTAATCTGACAACTAATTACCTAGTTAAATTCCAATTGCAACTCCAATCTGGTTACTGTAATTTTACAGTCATTGTAAAATGTACAGCAATATTTTTGTAAAATCAGATTTCTATAATTCTAACCTTAATTCTAACCTTCTCCAACCTTACATATAATGTATCATGTATTTTATGCCACTTGCAACTGTAAAACATTCCTCACTACACTTTTTTATTACAGTGTATATTAAAGTGTAATGGATAACATTTTGCATTTTTTGCAATCAAATTACTGTAAAAAGGGGTTGGCCAGTCCAATTTTTGCCCTTATTGAGACAGAAAGAAGACCTAAAGTGAGACAGATACAGAAGAGGTCCACACAGTTTTACTTCCTGCTTTCCTCCAAAGCACCCTCTACCTTTGATGTGAAAAAACATACTTTCCAAGGGATGGTCTTGTTGAGAAGTAAACTGACAGGAAGAAAAACATAGGGGGGGGCACTTAAACACAAATATATACATGAATATAATAGAATATAATATTATATATATATATATACTATATATATCAACTCTGCACATTGACGCACTTCCACTTGAAGAGACACTACTGCTATCGATAGTTATTTTTGTACATACATTGTCACTCGTTTTGCGTCCAATAACTTCAGTGAGGAAAATCTCAGTGTGGATAATTGGAGGAGAGAATTGCCTTCGAATACTCAAATGGTACTTGTAATAGAGACTTGTCACACATTAGCTTTGGCTTGTACTGAACTCTGGAACTAATGAATATCCCTGCTTCACCCCCCAGTAAATGTACATTGAAGGTATGCCAACATCTCCTATATACATCAACACACTCAAGTAATCCCTGCTTTGATTTGAGCATGTAAACATCATGTCCTCTCTACAGTGACCCAGATATCATAAATATTTAATTGATATGAGCTATTATCCAGAATACTTCTGTGAATGTAAACACACATTGAATTCTAGCAGCAGCTGCAGGAGCAGGAACAGGAACAGGAGCAGGAACAGGAACAGGAACAGGAACAGGAACAGCAGTCTAAAGTGCTGCCTTCAGGTTGCAGGCTGCATTGGAGGTGTGGTTTCCAATCCCACTGCTGAATGTGGCATTTACCAATTTCCCCATGGGGATGAATGATGTTCTCTAATGACCGAGAGCTACCGCAACGATGCACAGGCGCTATGCTTGCATCAGACGTGTCTCTCGTTGGGTGTGGACGTGTTCCTTCGCTCTGACTGTTCTCTCTCCATCTGCCTGATGAGCGCGCTGAACGCTCCGCGGAGGGCTGCGATTGACCCAGAGGGCAGCCGCATGTTTGTCTGTCGCTCCTCTTGCCCTGTCAGATAGACTATACGTCTGTCACCTGGATAAACATCCTGGAGCCTGTATCTCCTCGACAGGCCTCCGCTCTGCTTTTTCAAATCACCTTAGGGGGAATGGGAACTTTTCAAATAATCACAGGAGTCAAGGATGGGAGGTGGAACATTGTGCACTAGCACCCCACAGCACCTCTGCACCGCCTCCCAATAAAACCCTGTTAGGGGTATGTAGCAACATCAGGGCTGAATGCTTCATTAGCCATGCATGCAAGGTCTCTAACAGAGAAGTTAACCATTAAAGCCACAGGAAATCAATCATCAAGCCAGGCCTGCATGCCAACCACTGAGCCTGTTCAATTTCGAGGGGTTAAAATTGTTTAAATCAGAATCAGAATCAGAATTACTTTATTAATCCCGAGGGGAAATTGCTTTTTGTTACATCAGCTCCTATTCAAGTGTATCAAGTGTAAAGAAGGCAATTGGAATAAAAATAAAAATACACAAAATACACAAAAAATACACATAATAAATAAGAATAAGAATAAAAATACACACATCAATGCAAAAAAAAGTATATAAAAAATATGTACAAGTATAACTGAACGAAAGACAAGATGGAAGTTTTATCATTTTTATGATTTATCATTTTTTCATGATAAATGAAAGACAATCGCCCTGGGTTTGAATTGCTCCTCACTGAAGCAATGATTCCCCTGCTGTGTGCAAGTGAAAGGAACTGTAACAGCGTGATAATCACCGTTCAGAGCCGTGGTGGGCAAGGGTTGTGG
Source organism: Polymixia japonica (assembly GCA_900302305.1). Lineage (NCBI taxonomy): Eukaryota > Metazoa > Chordata > Actinopteri > Polymixiiformes > Polymixiidae > Polymixia > Polymixia japonica. The sequence goes on from OMKK01085431.1 coordinate 11,378, forward strand.
AAGTGCTCTGTGACCACACAGTGTTGTTGGGGGGAGGAAGTGCCCTGTTTGTTTGTTTGTTTTTTTAAACACACCTGTTTTGTGGGACAACATGACCTACAGTAACTGCTGTCAGCTTCAATGCAAGTCAAAAGTTTTTAGTCGTTGTTCGGGTGTTCTGAGGTAGTTTGCAGGGTTGTCCCTGCAAAGGATTGAAAAAAAAACCAAGGTTGCCCCACAAATAGATTAGAAATAGATTTTAAAAAAAAGATGACGTGTGCATTGTTGAGTGTGTTTACATGCATGTGTACGAGACTGTGTTAATGTGTCTATTGTGTATATCTGTGTGCGTGAGTCTTGCCCTGTAGTTAAAAGTCTCCCTACGTGGATTAGTTTTCAGACAACCAGCAGGTAACAGCGAATGCCACACATAATGCAACGGAGTCCAATGCAGTGTTCTTCAGGTTCTCCTTCAGTTTGTCCTGTTGTTTTCCTGGATAAGTACAGGCTATTCTGTTACAGATGGGTTTACACCCAGGCCCCATGTTCACACACTGACAATATATTATGAAACTTTAGACACAGCAGCTCTTAAATCCCCCCAGTCTGTCTGTTTCTCACAGGGTTATATCAAGGTATTTGAATTTCATTATTATTATTTTTAACGAGCACTTGTTACAAGGTGGGAATTTCTGTTACAACTTCTCTCCTCTGGCCTGTATCACTCCCAGTCCACCAGGCACTGCAGGCCCCTACCCCGATAAACCCTCAACAATCACTTCACAGTGTAGGCCTCAGAACCATCAATGAGTCTGGGCAGCGGAGGGGGCTCTGAGGGAGGGGAGAGAGGACTCCGAACCACTGGCTTTATCTGGGAGACGTAGAATGTCGGATGACGAGGAGGACCGAGGAGCCAACTTGCAGGACTCACCCTCAGTGGAAGGTCCCGGATGGAAAGCCAGACCAGCTGTCCTACCTGGTAGCTGGGATGATAGTCCACGTGGTGCTTGTGGCTGGCTGAAGAGTGGAGCAGCATAACGTACATAAGCCCTCCTCCAGGTCCGGTAGCAGTGCCGGACAAACACCTTGGCCGATTGCACGTTCATCTCCTCCTCTTGGGCCGGTGAACTGAGGGCCCCTATCTGATACAATGTCCACTGGCAACCTATGCAACTTCAAAACATGATTCATCATAAGATGAGCAGTTTTATTGGCAGAGGGAGGTTTGGAAAATGCAGTAAAGTGCCCTGACCTAGAGAATCTGTCCACAACAGTGCGTATGGTGGTGTTACTGTCAGATGGAGGGAGACAAGTGACAAAGTCTAAGGCAATGTGGGACCAGGGCCTTCTGGGTGGAGCAGGCGGAGAACTGAAGAACCAGAACTGCTGACGGAGGAAGGCTAGGGTGCACTGCGACCCAAGATGACAGGTAAGTCTGGAGGAATGCCCCCACTGCAAGACCTGAGAACGAACAGACTCAGGGACAAATAAACAATTAGACGGCCCGTTACCTGGATCAGTCTGCTGCTGCTGAGCTGTCTTGACTGCTGTTTCAATGTCCTACATGTCTGTGGTGATGAGGCACTGGACAGGCAGGATGGTATCGGGAGTTGTGAGAGAACCTCCCCTACCCCAAAATCAGAAGCGTCCACCTCCACAATGAATTGAGAACTGGGAACAGGAAAAATCACAGGTGCTGTGGTGAACCGCTGCTTGAGCCCCTGGAATGCCTGCCCTGCTCCATCTCTCCATCTCCCTCCATCTCTCCCTCCATCACTGACGTTATGCAGATGACAATATGAGTAGCAAGGTTGATGAGGGAGACAAGATCAGAAGGCAGCTCCCTGGAGACTAACTCATCTTGTGATTCTGATAGTCCGTTCAGGAATGCATCGTACTGAGTTCTACGCACAGGTAGCAGCTAACATATGGAAATCAATTGCATAGTCAGAAATAGTTTGTTTACCTTGGTGACTCTGCAGGAACAACCGGGCGGCCTTTCTACCGGACACATATCTGTCGAATGCCTTCCTCATTTCTTTAGCGAAGAGATCCAGACTGGCACATGCTGGTGAGTTAGCTTCCCACACCGCCGTTCCCCACTCCCGGGCTCTTCCGAAGAGAAGAGTGATTACATATGCGATCCTCAAGCGGTCAGTGGGAAAAGTGGTCGATTGCAGTTCAAACACCAGAGAACACTGAGAAAGGAAGGACCTGCAGGTACCGGGTTCCTCGCCATGATGTTCTGGGGGCGGCAGCCGGGGTTCTCGCACTGGGTGCGCTGGAGATGATGGATTTGCTGGTATGGCAGGTGGTGGTAGAGTGGATGGCTGAGAGGGAATCTGCAGTTGCTGTAGCTGGGTGGAGAGTTTGTCCATACTACTGGCCAGGGTTTGAAGAATCTGGTTAATAGCCTGTATGCCATGCTGGTGTCTCCCCAATATCGAGCCCTGTCTCTCCACAGCAGCCTGCAGCTGTTGCATGTCTGCTGAATCCATCGTGGCCACTTTGTACTGTCAGGGCTGGATTCAGGTGCTGACACAAAGATAAAGATAATGAGTTCCAATGCTTTGCTGAGGATGGCAGGCAGGCTCACAAACATAGGCAGGTAGGTCATACATGGGTAGAAAATCAGGCTGAGGTATCAAATCGGGAGGCTAAAGAATAACTAGAGAATCCAGGCAAACAGGTACACAAATACAGGAAAGCAGGTGTGGGAACAGACTAGGGAAACCATTCAACGAACTGACCGACTAACACTGACGCAGAGGAGAGTGGACACGAGGAAGCATAGGTTAGCATAATGAAAAGCACCCATAGAGAACAGACAGACTGAGAAACAAGAGGTCATCCAGACTTGTTGGCGGCGGTTGTGACAGTACTACAGACAGAAGTACAAGCAATATTAACAAGTTATTTTAAAAGGAAACTGGGGACAGATGCTGAAAATGTGTTCCCCATTTTAACAAGAGATCGGCGAAGAAAGAGGTTTTTTTTAATTATTTAAACAAAATAAAACAAACATTTAGCTTGACCCGACCCAAACCTATTGTATCCTACTGTTGGGTTTGGACATAAAAAGAGAAAGGCCTCAGTGAGGGTCAAAAGCTTCCTGGTACGTAGTGTATCAGGACGCCTTGGCACAAACGTGAACTCCTTCACCAGCTGCCATTGTCAGTATTTTATAAGAGGGAGACAGCAAGGAGCCCTGTTTTGTTTTTTTTGGCAAGGCCGAGCCTGCCTTCATGCCTGCATTTCAAACCCAACTGGGCATGTGCAGATTTCAACAGCTCTGCTCTCCAAGGACAAAGGTGCGGTGGGTTGGGCTGGGAAAGAGTGGAGAGAGAGACTAGAGAGCTAAGGAATGAGAATAGTATCAGGTGACAGAGTGGACAAAGTTCATAAGTTCAACATCATTTTGAAAGAGGTGGAAGCGTATTAATCGGCAATCTCTTTTCTTTTATGCATTTCGTCTTATTCAAAGGATGGAACTTTGCGTGAAACCAGTAATGCCTTTTACCTTGAGGATGAAAATCTATAAATCTCATACCTTTGTTCAACAAAGGCCTGTAGACAGTGAGGATACATGAAGATGGCAGTTTACTGACATGGCTCAGTCCTCTGGCACGCAGACAACCTGAGGGAACGTCCCCACAAGAGACTGTTAACTGTTGTCTTTTCTGTGACAGGAAGAGAGCCAAAGTACCAGTTGAGACAAACCGTGTTCCCTCCTCTTTCTTCCCCGTCTTCAGTCTGTCTCTCTCACGTCGTTTTCTGTTTCTCTCCCCCTTGCTCTCTTTTACGGTTTAACTTTTTTTTTTTTATTGCCCTCTTGCTCTCTCCCTCCCTCTCTGTTGAATTCCATCATTTCTTAACGTCTCAGGTAAGTTAACATTCCAAGCAAAACCCTTCCAAAAGCTGGATGCCCTCTTGGTTTGTTTGTGAAACGCTCCTATGCAAATACAAAGCCTGAATAAAACGTTCCGGAAGAAAAAAGAAGAGTATAAAGGAACAATTGTATTTTGGCCACATTTTAATCCTTTGTGATTTTCTTTTTTTTTTTCTTTTTTTGCCTTTTTCTAGAGCATTTAGTGAGCTTTTAGATAGCTTTTAGCTATCCAGTCACAGTTGTTTTTGTGTCTCAGCAGCTGGACAGTAGTTACGGCCTGCTGGCTACTCTCTCTGTGTGCCTGTTTCCAGTTAATGTATAATCTGGGCTGGCTCTGGGACCAGGGACCCTATCTAGATGGATCATGGGGAGCGAGGATGTATTGGGAGGTGATGGAGTGCACTGGGACCAAGGAATGAACACAGCGTGCTTTACTGTTATTATATCACATGAACAGGGGTCTGCCCCCCTGGCTGCTCCCCTCTGCACGCCAGTTGCAAGTGCATGTTTCACATAATTATTCTCATCCATCATCCCACACAGCTACCACAGGCCAGACCAGACCCAGCAGCAGCTCACATACATAGGATGCAACATAGGACTTTGATTTCACTAACTAGTCATTTCATTTCATGCAGCATCACTGGAATTTAAGATTATTCCCTTCAACTGAAGGATATTTTTCTATATATTGTGGTGGAAATTTAATAATGCACGCACAAAATAATTGTGAGAATGAGATAGTTGCTTCAATGTGTAGCAATCATTTATTAGTCAAAGTCATATACTAATATGGTTCTTCTCCTCTAAGGAGAAGGCTACCATAGTCAAAGTCCGGTCCACCATCTCCCTGACAGAGAGTCAGAGGGAATGGCCCCGAGAAGAGAAAGCACAGTGGCTTTGTAATCATACTGTACAATAACAATTCTAGCTTAGCTTCACAGACAGGCCTTGAAACAGCAGGTGCTCTAGTAAGGACATAGGCAGAGAGAAAGTTATGGCTGCCTTTATGCTTCGTCTACCTAACTGACAGGAAACTGCAAGAGTCTAAACATTATTTTAACACACAGTACCTTCTAAACATAAATAGTAGTTACATGAGTTCATCAGATTGTATTTTTCCATCACACTAGTAATAAGTAACTAATTACTTTTTTTGAGTAACTACCCCAACACTGCCCATAGGCCACATGAAGGGACGG
>OMKK01085432.1:0-13242 GCA_900302305.1 Polymixia japonica
TTTCTAGCCTGACGTCCGAGAAGTCCCATAACTGCCCATTATTCATTTGTAGACTCTCCGAGGCGCAAAAACAGTACTCAAAAGCGATTGCCGGGTCAGCATATGCTGTTCCCTTGCAGTAGAACCACAGGACCGTCCTGTGTTTTGGTATTACTGGCATATGGATGCATTCCTTGCCATATCACGGCAAAATAATCTCTTGACTGAACACATTTCAACAGGTATTTTGGGGTACATACTGACAGTATTTCAAAGGGCCTCTAGACTATGCAAGCGTAGGATCAGTTGTTGAAAGAGTGTATGTTCAACCTATCCCAATAGTAAAGACATCAGAAGGTGAAGCCTAATATAACTGTAATATTTTTTTCACCTCCAATGTTTACAATCCGAAGCCATTTAAAATTCATGTCATCTGGGTTGGAAAGATCTATGTTAAAAACAAAGGGGCAAACATGTTTCTTTCCTTTAAATGTTTTGAATATATCTAAACATATAAACCAAGTGGAATATCGATACAGAAATGTTAGCTTTGTGTGTGTGTGTGTGTGTGTGCGTGTGTGTGTGTGCGTGTGCGTGTGTGTGTGTGTGTGCGTGTGCGTGTGTGTGTGTGCGTGTGTGTGTGTGTGTGTGATTACCTCAGCATGCCCTTGTGTTCTTCATGCCACACCTGAATTCTCTCCTCCCACTGCTCCTTGTTGAGCTTATGCTGGTCCAGCACTCTGACAACAGAAGACCAAAATACTGTCTGAAGGACACTTCACAAATAGGTCAGTAACCACTAATATATAACAACTTAAGAAGAAGGTTGTTCTTCAATGTCAACAAGGTTTAATGATATGTATCTGTCTGTTAAATGTACAGTATGTGTATTGTTATGGTTATAGAGCCAGATGAGATAGACCTTTAGCGTTTTGATTCTAGGTGACATTTTGAACAATATCATGATCAATTCAAATATGTAAACTAATGTAAAACAGACTAGAAGGTGAATACTGTGAATTTGAATCCTGGTGAGACTACATTTAGGATTAGATAATACTACCTTGTGTAGACATTCGGTCACAATGAGGAAAAGGAGGAACATTTTGGAGGACTTACCTCTGAGGGAGCAGCTTGTCACCCGACAGGTATCCTGGTGTATGTGCATCCTTACTGTAGTCGGCATACTTGGCCTGCACAGCATAGGAGGCCAAGAGGACTGCTGTCTCTGGAGGACAGTAGATGTCATCATTTAAGATGCCCTCCTTCACCTGTAGGAAGAACAGCCGCTGGGTGGCCTCCTGGATCAGCTCCTCAGAAACATCCTCAGGGAAAAACTTGGCACGGAATTTAAACAGCAGCGGGCTCTCTTTCCTCACATCCTGGGCTGTAACCTAGAATATAACGTAACACAGGTGACTTGTGGGAGTTGGGATTATAAACGATTCACAAAGTAGCATGAATGCCTTAATGGGAATTTTTGTAAAGCAAAACATCAAATAACTCACCTTCTTATTGAGCTTGAGCCATGTAGAGAAACCCTTTGTATCCTGGTACTGGAGTCCAAAATACCACACCTCCCGCAGTCCAATTGTTTTAACAACCTTAAAATTACATAAAAATGGAAATATGATCTCAGTGATATTTCACCAGAACATTAGCACACATTATGAGTTCCATGAACACTAACTCAATGTAAATATCTATTTTCTAAAAATAAATATATGCCAACATTATCTTTTGCCATCTGTAATTTAAGTATGTATTCATCTCATCTAAGTTCAGCTATCTCACTCTCTTTAATAATGGTAATTTGTCAAATAAATGTAAATTTATCCCACATCTATCTATTTAACAGTGTTAAATGACACTAAAGCTAAAATAACATGTAATAAAAATGTATTAGTTTCCTGTTTCATGAAGCATCTTAAATAATTCCAGTGAGAGAGATTTTAATTCAATCTCTGCAAATGTCATTGTAAAGCACATGATGTATGACATTTATAATTAAATTTATACTGTGCACTACACTTGTCTTTTTTCTTTTCTTTTCTTAGGTCAATGTTTGGTTTTTAATCATGTTTGATGTTGTTATTTTATGCTTTTACCCTATGTAAGGTGACCTTGGGTGACTTGAAAGGCGCCTAAAGTAAAATGTATTATTATTATTATTATTATTATTAATCAGACAGCTGACCTGCCACGATTTCCTCATACCTGGTCAAATAGTTGTTTTCCTGTTGTATTGGGCTGAATGGCGAACTCCAGTTCTGCATCCATTGTGGTAACCCTCACACTAATCTGTAGAAGAGAGAAAATTGTAATGTAAATGCCAACATGGAAGTAAACTACCATACCACAGGACCACCTTTAGAGACAAGTTAGGGCTATGAACTGGCATCACCAAAAGATTACAAAGGAAACTTTTAATGTCAATTTCTTCGATCTGTCCAGAATCATAGAAATAATGTGTGAATTCTGTTTTGGTTTAGAATTTACTCTTTTTCTAATAATTTTATTAGACACAAATTAATACATTTTTAATCAAATTGAGACATCAAAGTTATTGTGATCCTCTTGATATTAAAGTTACTTAAATCCTGCAGTCCTGTCTTCTTTTCAGTAAAGGAGACCTTGCGCTTTCATTCAAAACCAAACACTTGTATATTGCCTGATACCATATATGGACACAGTTGTGAGTTGGACCATGCCCTAATATGGAAAATACTGCACATGCATCATACACTGCAACACATTGTGGTTTTTACAAACAAAAAGAAAAGACTGTGCTTTTATTTAAGATCAATCAAAATCATTTCTGATATATATCCTGTCTTTATGAATTATATAGCCATGGATGTGCAAGTTATTGAAAATAAAACCCCTTATTTATTTGACCATCTAAATGTGGTTCATATTCACATATGTTCTTGAAGTGTTTGGAGGAAAATATACTCTTGGAACTTTGCACCAACCTCACCAAGTCACTTTCCTTGTACAAATATACTTGGCAATAAAAGGAATTCTGATTCTGATTCTTTCCTTACCCATTATGACACATTCAAGATTTGTTTTACCTCACCTCAGAGTCACAAACTAATTTAGTTAACCAATTAAGTAAAAGTTTACAGTCTCAAAATACATGTGAAACTCATGACAAACTATCACAATGTTTCAGCAGAGGGAGCTGTTCTACATTCATGAATTGCGCCTCAGAAAGTTGAATTTGTTGCCTCATTCACTACCAATGTAGTCATGGGAAGTTTGGGGATTTCTGTCTAGCCATCAGTCCGCCATGTCTGTAGGCTATCATTGCTTCTACAATACCACTTCTATTTGTTTTCTGAAATTGAGAGCATTCAGACATCTGAATCATCATATAGAATCATAAAAAATGCTCTTATATAAGGAGAAAATAAGAATGACTGCCTTGTTACATATGTACAACTAAATGTAGCAATGTGGCGCTGCCTCTGCATTGAATTTATCTACAGGAAGTAACCACATCCTCTGGTGGCTGAGCCCTGTGAGGCAGCGCTGCTAAACATTGAACTCTCTTGAGAGTCGACTACATCCTGTCATGTATCAGGCAACCTGTCAGTCTTAAGTTCTACTAAATTTGCCCCCGCGGATTTACACATTTGGTAGCAACAGATTGTAAAGGGGTTTAGATACCTCTTCAGGTAACACACTTCTTTACATCTTGTTATTTAAGATATTTCTTTACATGTAGTCATTTAGCCATTTAGCCAGAGTTATTTGGAAAAGTCAGTATTCAAATACAATGAGTTTATACCCTTTTCTAGAAGAGCACTTGGAACTGCATTAGGGTTTATGGATTGCATATTTCTAAAAGCTAATTGCACGACAAGAATTACAAACCTTTATATATTTTATTTGAACATCCCTCTTTTTATGGTCGCCCAGAGTTCCACACTATTCTGTATAAACTCATTAACCATGTAGGCATTTCTCATTTTCTCTGTCCTCTCAGAGATGACAAAAACATCAGCATGCCTGTCTACTGGGAAATAACTGTGCAGGCTGAGGCCCACGCCTGGCCTGAGCTACAATGGTATGCATTATTTCTCAGTTGTGGGGCTGATTAGAGCTGCGTTCTTTCCCATTTGTGTCAGCAGGACCCCATTTACTGCCCAGGACACTTGCCACCCTGCCACTTCCTGTCATCACTAGCAACACACAGAGAGCTGTAGGGAGTGATGTCAGGGTGGGAGTGAGCCCTGCATTACTGGGGCTGCACTACACTTCCGTACAGATGCTAAAAGTTCATCTGGGCACACTTCTTGGTGAGCTAAAAAAAATTGTTTAACTTCATTGAACGTCGTTTGTGCAGTCGGGAGTTGAGTTCTTGACCACACACTCCTGAGTGAAAATGACTATTCTCGCATGAAAAGGGAACTAGGTTCATAAATACCCTGAATGCAAAGGGTGTGCCGCACATGGGCCAGAGCTCAAAAACACTTAACACACTATTATTAGCACATGCACAAAACAGCCCTCTCAGGGCCGCAGCCTCAGATAGACAACGTGTTATGTTTCCGTGCCTTTCTTTTGTAACAGAATTTCTTCCAAACTAAAATCATACAGTGGCTGTGACTCGTATTGTGTTGAGGCAATCTTATTGTGTTGTATTGTGGCAATTTATTTGTATATATTCAACTACTATATTTTCCTGATGTGCTAATGGCTTAAAGGGTCAATTTACAGTAGCCTGTATAACTTGAAGCACATTTAAAAAAAAGTCAGTATCATAAAACAAGAATCATTATGTAAGCAAGAATAAGCAAGAATGTGGTGTATCAGGAAAGACCTAATGAATAGCAATATTCAAGGGAAATGCTCCACTGATTCCCCTTGCATCATGCAATTAATATGCCTTTTTATATAGTATAATACTGGTATTAAGGTACTATGCCTTTGTAGCCATGTATCATGCCTCTAAGGCAAATTGGGGTCATTTTTAGTGCTAAAACTCTGTTGCATTTATGATGTTTGAGAAATTAAAATTTAGTAATTACATCTAATAATTAAAAATGTAGTCATTAGTAAAAAGCCCATTGGCAATGGCCTTTGGGCTGTCAAGTGTTAGGCAGTATGCCTTTAGTTAATTTACGTATCACTCTATACAACATGCTATGAAGATGGTTTGTGGGTTCTGTGCCACAACACTGCCAACCACATCTTGACGCAGGGATTAAGAGCATCATCATCCATTGGGTAGATTGATTCCTCAATCGACACACCTAAACGTGAGTCAACATGCCTTCATCACTAGTGGTGATGACTGTCGCCGTCATCAAATTCACAGATATCTTTCTCTTCACAGCGGCAGCGAACCATTTTCACCCCACCGACCAAACAAAGTGACTGCTGTCACTTCAACACCAAGAAAACTAATGAAGAATAAGATGATAATGGGCTTCAGAAGCAAGAAGGATCCTTTACCGTCAATCAACAACATTAACTACACCCACCGATAGTGTCGAAACCTGCCACCACCCAGAACCCCAAATAGACTTACTGGAAATATCAACAAAGGCGACATGCAGGGCGTCAAACTTTATCTATTGGCTAGCTATAGAAACTAAGGTTTATAGCAGTCAAATGTTTGTGCTGGGGGTTAGGGTTATCTACGAATAAAAATTAAAGATTGTGATTTACTAACCCATACCACAAGCATAGTGCATGTACAAAATATGTAAGGAAGTCGGGGCCCAGTTTTTTTTCACTTCTCACCGTAGCCGTCAGTAACAGTAACCGTCTTGTCCGAGGTGTTGGAAGGAGCGCCATCCAGTCGCACAGAGCCGCCTGCCCCAATGACCCCATTCTCAGCCAACTCGGTGATTTCTGAGGCCCCGCGACGGGATGGACACCCCTCATGGACTGTACTATACCATGCTGCCTATACCCATGGACGCAGTTTTATATATACGGATATACTGCTTGCACTATTTATTGAGATCCTATACCGATACGGATATGATCTGCACCGTCATCATCCTGTTGCACTGTTTAGCTTAGCACTACTTATCTATGGTAAATAACATACAGCTATATTGTTTGCACTTTTTATTACCATTTATACTGGTTATTGTAATTTAATACTATACTGATGCATACCATTGCACATATATCATACATATTTTTATTGTTTTTTTTTAGTATTTTTTTTATTAGTATAGTATTATTTATTATATTCTTTATTTATTATTCCCATTTCTATTCATTTACAAATCTCTGCTGCTGTGAGACCGCAATTTCCCCATCGGGATAAATAAAGATCGATCTATCTATCTATCTATCTATCTATCTATCTATCTATCTATCTATCTATCTATCTACTGTATCTATCTAACGTAATTAATATGTAATGAAGACTAACTCTGATTTACTAATTTCTCTTAGATTGTATGACTAACCCAGAGAAAAATGTCCCAAATTAGCAACACTGCACTGTGAATGCCTGTGGCTCAGGAGAACAGACAGGGGGACAGGAACAAGGATAAATCTGAAGATGTATCTCTCTCCAGACAAGGAACCAAGGCCACACAAGGGGAGGGGTGATTCAATCTGATTTCTCATGACTATTTTGTTTTGTTTATATATTGACAATTATCCAAAGAAATAAAAAAAAAGAATGCTCCCATCTTTTCCCCCAATGTAGGAATGACCAAAGCACTTCAATTAAAATTTCAACAAAAATGTCATCCATATCTGTAGACCTGACAAATATAATTAAAAACAGTGAACAACTATTTTTTCTTTTAAGGATTTGTTTTATCAAAATTCTTCAAAAACACATCTCATCTTTAAAAATGAATAACTGACGATGAAGCAAAAATCAAAGCAGTATTGCTGTTACTATTTGATGCAGCACTGACTCTTCACAACCAAAGCACAGTTGTTATGGTAATTTAGCATATTCTTGCATGATGGTATATCACATCTAATACAAAAGGTTAGATAAACTTGAGCTGAAAAATCTTTAAAACATAGCTTTGTCTCCAGCAATATTTAGCTTTAAGTCAAGAGGCAAAATATATAAATAAATAGAATTGAAATATGTAAAAGATACCGATATAGAAATGATTAAATAGTAGCAGAGCACTTACTCTTTGATTTTCTCAAGTTATTTGGCAGAACTTCCAAATAGAAAACATTGATCTATGCGTGAATAACCCCCAAAATTTTGTAGTTCGTCTCTCCCTCCTCTAGCTTACAAACTCTTAATCTGCTGTGCTATGTGCACTACAGATTCCTTTAATCCCCTGCCTGCATACCTCTGGGCTTTTCAGTTTACCATTTCTCTTTTGTCAGACTTTGTTAAAAGTTTTGTGTTCCTAACAAGAAAATTATATTCAATATGCCTTCTACAAAATGGGATACAATGGTAAGTTATGCTCATGTTTTGTATACATTGTTTCTGTTTAGATAAAAGTTCTGAGAGTATTAGCAATATAATTTAGATTAGTCACCAGCTGTGACACGACACAGGCTGATATAATTTTACTTGTTATTTATCACTGTTTTGGTCACACAGAAACAGCTTTAACCTAGCAAAATAATGCTGCAGCAACACTTTAACATAAAATCTTGTTGTTGACACTTGATGTTGACGCTGACAGAGCATTAAATTACAACCGTTATAAAAGCTCACACACTAATACAGCAATGTATGCGTGTGTGTGTTTGGGAAAACAAAACGTATGTCTATTTCGAACGGGAATGTTTGTGCATGCCAGTATTAAGCATCTAACGCTATCCTATAATAAACAACAACTTAAGCATCTGAATGACAAATTGTAATCAAATGCAGAACTGATATGGCTTATATAAGATGCAAGCCTATATACTATAAACAAGCCTATATCCTGATCTTCTTGCATTTGTTGTCATTTCTGTTTGGGGATGGCAATCCTAAATGCTACATGAGAGCTGAGGGCCATGCTGGGTTATGCAAGGAAGAGAGGAGCTAGAATGTGATGTGAATCTCCATATAAGGCAGTAGGCTAGGAAATTACCAGAGAGGAACTGATGTAATTGCAGAAACCTTGAGTCACAACATGACTTCCTTGGGAAACTGAAGTAATGCCAAAAAGAGTCCAGCAAAGGCACCGTTTCTGAATAATTATTGTTATTGTGAAATACCAGCACCAAGGTTGTTATAGTTAAATAAAAAAACAAAAAATGATCATTGTAGCAAAAAACAAAAATGAAAAAACATGGAAATAAAAAGCTAAAACTAAACTAAAACTGTGGTCTTTGCCTCTTAAAATTAAATAATATATAAAGAGTTATATTTTTCCTTCATTTTAAATTTTTAACACTGCATACATAAAAAGACAATTTAATTTAAAAAAGAAACATTCTATTTGAACCAACCTGTCAAAATACTAAAACTTCAAAGTGAAGAGAATTTGTACTGGTTTAACTACGAATCCTTTAATCCCTAAGAAAACTAGTAGTGGATATGGCTACAAATACACACCACAGGTTGTAGCCTGATTGAATAAACATATTCCTTTCATATAACTTGTCTGCCACGATTGCCATTCCACAGTGGGCTCTATGAAGTGAACGCACCACTGAGTGTTGGATCACAATATCAAGTCAGGCTGTGAGCCACTGGTGACCTGACAATAACTATCTCTGGTGAGATTAGCAATGGTTGGCCTAGGTTTGTTAGCATTTCCCAATTTCTAGCCTTACATGACGTTAGCCTCATGTAAGCCAATTTGATGCATAAGGTTCTCTCTCCTAACAGGTAAAGAATAGACTGTCGTTTACTGTTAATCGCTTGGTTGGCTATGCCATCGAGTGTAAGGATCATTGAAAAGACTAATTTTGCATCCTTACAGGATATATCTGTGCATTGCCATGTCTTAACAAAGATGACACGAATGGGCTTCACCTTACATTGGTGTATGTTTTGGGGTGATAACAGCACATCATAGGTTGCACAAATATTACTAATGAATCAAAGGCTGGATTCCCCCATATTCCACAATCCTATCGAGCTAAACATCTTCCTCTATATATACTATTGCAGTTCATCCATTGTCCCTGCTTAGCTTGACAAAATCTTGCCACTTCCTCTTGCTGATGTATTTGCTTCGCTACCAATTTCCTCTTTTCTAAGGGTGTTGCTGCGTTTTATACAAATGTGCTTGTGCAAAGCTGAACAGCTTCTTTTGGGGTCGATTTCTGTCCAGTTAATAGAGTATGTTCTTGCTGTTGTGCGATTTCGAATGTGTTAGTATCAACTCTAGTCTCCAGTGTTTTAGTGGAAGTCTTCCAACCAGTTCCAATGAATGAAGATGACAAAAAGAAAAAGAACAGAAAGTTTCCAGGAACAAAAACATAATTGACAATAATGTTCCAGAACAAAAAATGTCATCATAGCAGGTAATAGTGCTACCGTGCAACAGCTTGCATGGTGAATTCTTTGTCATAAGGAGGTTATCCTTGGTCAAATGCAACATATAGTTGAAATCACAAAATGTCAGATATTCTATAGAACAAAGTTAGCCTTCACAGTTAATTGTTGGTCACATCATGACGCAAATGATCACATCTACACACAAGATGTGCTCTAGGTTCAGCTTGTGACCAAAGGTCTCCGTCGGGGTCAAGACACACTCAAATCAACCTTTAAATCTTGTCTTTTAGTAGACAACCATTAGGATTAATTATTATTGCTTCTGACCAATGAATAAACCTCAGTTATAAAAAGGCCCAAGAATAAATGATTTTTACTAGTCATTCAATCATTTAAAAGAGTCACTGATGTGTATTAATAACACAGGGTAGACAGAATGCACATCGAGGAAGCAGGCAGAATGCTGCTAATCAGCCACCAGTATATTACATTATATATTACATTATAATAGTATATTACATTAAAAAAAATGTATTAGGCTTATTTTCTTTTTTGTATTTAAGTTAAAAATATAATGGAACTGCAGAAAGAAAAAAAGGCCTTGTATCACATCAGCCAAACTAGTAGAGAGTTCTGACTACTTGCTCTAGTCAAGGGCTAAAAATGTTTTAAAAATAATCACTCTATTTAACTCTATTTCACATATGTTACTCTAATGACATAGGTACCATCAATACGAACATGAACACATTTTTGCAAAGCTACAAATCAGAGAGCTCAGACTCTTGTCTGTGATGTCAAACACAGTGGTCAGACTAAATCTACTCCACTGAGGATAGGACACTGATTTCAAGGGTTATTGTTTGTCTGAACTCTGACATCCAGAGGAGCGGTGCTTTCAGTAGAAAACATACCATCATCCCCCCCATTGCCTCCCATCCCCCAAGGTAGAGTCAAAGATTCAGGGTCACATTTTCATTTTGTGTAGTTTGTGTTTTATGGAGCTGTACGTTGTAATGTCACTGTTGTGCTACAGTGCTACGCCATTAAAGTTTATGATCATATTTATTATTATTATTATTATTATTAGGGGCAAACTGGAACAAACCATTTTCATGTCTCTGGGATAAGAATAGCCATTTTAAACCTATATGGCAGCAACTCTCCCCTATACATCATTTAAGCTTGTTACTTAGCCTATAAATGAAGTACAAACTTTGGGTGGAACAAAATTGATAAAGCGGTAGATCAAATTCTTCCTTGCTAGACCTCATTGAAAGGGAGGCCTTGCTTGGGAGGCTCGCTAGGCCACACATTGGCTTCCGTTCAATTACTGCTGAGCTAAATTTAAACAATTGAATGAGTAAATGTGATTTTAAATTCTCCTGTAGGTGAGAAAGCAGCATCTGTCTCTATAGCCACATACTAGTCTAATCCGTGTTATCTAAACACGTAAGTGTAAGTGATCTGATGACCAGGACTAATCTTTATTAACACAAGCGCGCACATACGAACGCGCGCGTGAGAGAGTGAGAGAGAGAGAGACAGAGAGAGAGAGAGAGAGAGTGTCAGAGCGAAAGCGAGCGAGAGAAAGATAAAAAAAAAAAAAAGAGAGCGAGAGAAATAGTAATTGAATCTAAGAAACTATGCGGACAAGCAAAGAAGAATCCAGTCTTACCGTCTTCGGCATCTTTTTTTCGGTCTGGTTCTGGATTTTGTTTGAAAAAAAGTGCGTAAAGTAACTCAATTAACAAGACACGAAAAAACTTTTGCCCATCAGAACAATGGCGCCAAACAACCTCCCCGTCGTCACAATAAACTTTGTTATATATGTGCTATAAACTATTTCCCACAAAAAACCCTCTAAATCGCTTGAGCGCTTGATTTTTCTTTGTTTCGCTCGAAAGTGAAAAGGCTTGCAGCTTGATTTCCTGCTAACGGTACTGTGACTGGAAAACCACACCCAACCAGTGACAGGACCAGACTAAAATGAGTTTTCAGACAACAGACTCCGCCTGCAGCCCGTTCATCCGACATGGCTGAAAACAGCCTAAAATTAAAACCGATCTGAAGTTAACCTCGCAGGCCTACTCGATTTATTGTAGTTACATCCAAAGTAATGCGAGAATGGTGACAGAATATTAAAGATGAAAATATGGCAGTTTACATCACCGTTCTCATTTAAGCCTACGTTTCTTTAGACTAAAAGTTTACTATCCCACATTGAAAAGACTAAAGGCTATTCACTCTCGACTATTGGCGCAGTCTCCAGGAAAACACCAATAATCAATCGATATTTCCATTAGGCTGTTAACATTAAGAAGAAGATTCTGTTAATTGTTTGTGCTTAACAGTGGTGGAAAGTAAAACTAATTCGCCTTGTAACAACTACTCCGGCTACTGCATTGGGTGGATTTAAGTGTCGTTTCTGAGTAGGCTATTTTAGCAAATTTGTTTTGTTTTTTTTAAAAAGTCGTTTTTAAATATTTGCTCATACTTTCTGCTGTTGTCTACTATCTATAGTACATAGCATATGGTATTGCCCTATCACACATTATGTGAGGTCATAGTTTCCATGTAGCTACTGCATCAGTATGTATTGTGAACCTCTTTTCCGGTATGTCTGCACTGATGCCACCAGGACCAACAACTGTAGCCTACACTTTGTCCTGAGGAATGTCATTGCTACATTATTGTAGGCCTACTTGGCAGTTTAAGCCTTTCTGACTTTGACTTGTGTAATCTTTCAGACATAAAAGAAATAAGAGCAGTGGCAAGTGGCAAGATCATACAAAGAGGCCTTTAAGATATTTTAAAGTTGCATCTGAAATGATACAAAGTGGATCTGGGTCAAATGACAACACAGTTGCCTCTGTCTGTTTATAACATAATAGCACTACATGTCATATTAATAACAGCAAAATCTACAGGGAATTGCTAAAATAAGGAAACGCCAACATAAGGTACAAGCCACCAGAACAGCTCCAATGCAATCTGGCAAAATGTTACAGGAACTCTATTGAAGGGTTGTTATTCCACCACAAGATATTTCCATTGGTGTTTTGATGATGGCGGTGGAAACTGCTGTCTCAGCCGCTCCACACTTGAGAATCTCCCACAATTTAAATATACTTACTGACACAGGCTGGTATATGGTTGACATTGTTTTTGTGCTCATCAAACCACTTCTGGAAGCTCAAAAGCATTGGTAACTAGGTCTGCCCGGCAAAAGCAGCAAATATTACAAAGTTGCAATAATATAGCTAGTAGGCCTTTTGCATGCAATTACTTTCTCCAGTGAAGAACTTGGCAAATTGGTCTATTTTTTAAACAAATGTAATTGTAAAACTAAAGGTACTATATACGATATTTTGAACATTAGTATGGCAGCAAACAACTATTTTCTATGTAAAGATATAGTGGAGTAATGGCGTCCTGGGCAGAGAATGAAGTCACACTCCCTCTGTGTGTTGTAATCCGAGCTTCTCTGTTCTTTGTTTTGGTAGCCGGTCCGGCTGCACATGCATGTTAGTTTGTGTGTCGATGTGGCCGATGTGCCCATGTTTTGGTCTGAGATGCTGGTGCTCTAGTGCGACATCTAGTGGCTGAATGTCATATATAGCTCCTTTAATCAATACTATTAATGTACTAAACCAGGGGTGGACAACCATGTGCCATGGAGAGCCAAGAGGCTGCAGGTTTTCATTCCAACCGAAGACTACACCAGGTGATTTCACTGATTGGCACACCTTTGACAAGAGAGGAGGGGGCCAATTAGTGAAATCACCTGGTGTAGTGTTTGGTTGGAATGAAAACCTGCAGCCTCTTGGCCCTCCATGGCATGGATTGCCCACCCCTGGACT
>OMKK01085437.1:5027-15573 GCA_900302305.1 Polymixia japonica
CTCCAGGAGCCTGTTTCCAACCGTCCTCGCCGTGCACTTCTTTTTGTAGGTCACATGTCTTCCTACGGTTGTTGAGTGACATTGGAATGAGTTGGAGGTCATCCCGGTCAGTGGAGAGTTGTTTTCACCCTCTGCCGGTCTGTAGCTTTGTTGTCCCCCATGTCTGCTGCTTGACCTTGTTCTTATGAACCGCTGTCTTTGAAATTTTAAGGATGGAAGCAACCTGACGCTCACTGTATCCCTCTGCCAGTAAAACCAGAATCGAACCCTTCTTTTCCTCACTTAAAACCTTTCTTCTCAACTCTTTAGGCATTATGCAAGTTATTTTTTGATTACAATTACTTTTGAGGTACTACTAGCACTGTTTTTGCCATCCAGCTGGTCCTATTGCAAGAGAATAGTGATGACCACAGCAGTGTTTTTTATACTTTTCCTCATTAAATAAGATTTGGTTAATGTGATCGCCTAATCAGTAACTCATTGAGTAGAATGAGTCTGTGTTGGAATTCAACAGACACTGGAATGGAAGGGCGGCCATACATGTAGAAATGTTGTTTTAAGAAAAAATTGGAGTGGTCTCTTAATTTTTTCCAGAGCTGTATATATATATATATATCAAGCCATATTCTGTCACTGTATCAATCAATCTGTTGATCTATCTGTCTACTCATAATGTATTGAAGCCTGACTTTCTTGTTCTTTCAGACTGACGTACCCACAGCCTAGAGCATTGGTAGGGTAAGTAATGCAGAAAAGGGTTCTGGTCTACAAACCAGTATCCTTACACAATGGGTCTGTTGACACACCTTAAAGGACGTGACACACCATCTGCATTCTGGGTTCCCCCCCCGACACACCCACACCCAGTATGCTGACAGTGTAACGTCAGGCCACGTGGGAAAAGGTTTTCATAAGGGCTTGGGAAAATAGCATTTTGATGCTAAAACTTGAAATATCAGATTTGAATACATATGGAACACTGCTGGGAAGCTACAGAATGATATAAAAACCTAAATAAACACATCATGGACCCGCCCTTTACAACAACAGTTTGAGGATTTATTCCACCACTCTGTTCTTGTTAGGCCTGTTGTTCATACAGATATGCCTTCCAGCTAAACTGAGACAGTATTTCACATATATATGTGCAAGTGTTTAATACATTTGTGTGCATATATGTGCAAGTATCTCATATTTGTGTTAGTGGGCATTTTGTGTGTGTGAACAGCAAGTTGGAATTAATATGGAGGTAGATTTCTATCAATAGATTAAATCGTCATTGAATGACATGACACGATTGGATGACATGTTATGAGAGGGATGAGAGGCTAGCTATGCGGCTACTACTTCCTTATTATTCTCTCCACTCTTTTGCAACCTATCTCCTCCTTCATACTTTGTTGTAGAGACTTCTTTCAAACTTTCAAACGTTCAGCTACTTATGTAGTTTTATGCTATTATTTATTACTTTTTTTTATATTCTTTATAGTTTTTATAATATTTAACTTTTAATGGTCATTTTTTCCCACTGAAATGCATTGTGGAATGCTCAGTTGTTAGAGTGGCAGTTGTTTTTTTGAAAATCTCCACTCAATTTGTAAACTGCCACTACTACAATTCTTACAATATATAGACATAAAACCTGTATAGGGCCTACTCATTTGAAACCAACTGTGTTAGAAAGTGTACACCAGGAGGGTCAATCTACGGCAATTACTGTTTCAAAAATTAGGTTTTGATTAATTAATTATTTTGTCTAAAACCTTGCATTCCCCCAAGTTTGGCATTGAATATCTAACATCTTCACACACTGTCAAGTTATTGTTAATATGAGTAAAAAGCCCAGGTCTTGATGTAAGCTTTTGTGTTCTCCGCAGGCGAAAAGATGTGAGCTCAGTCACCAACTGGAATGCTCCTCTGGTGTGGGAGGGAACCTTTGATCCTATGGTTATAGATTCCATTTACAAGAAAATGGACCCCAGAATTGCAATAGTTGTGCTTGCTGTTGGCAAGTAGGTACACACATGCTGTCGTGCATCCACACAAACAAAGAAATGCTCACAAACACGCACATAGACACATATATGCTAGCACATACACATGCAAGACTATAGGCACACACATACACCCATCCATAAACATACCCAAACATCCAGCGTCTGGATCCTAGGAGTATTTTATCATACTGCGTACAAACCCAAGATAAACAATCCCACACAAAACATACTCCACCACAAAAAACAAAAAAAAATCATTGTCTCCTCCTCCCTCTCCTTGCACTTTGCCTCAGTTCTTCTCCTCTCCCTTGACAACACCTATTTTTTTCTTTTCTTTTCATTGACCAATTACCAGCTAAAAGCTGACAGTGACTATGTCTACATGCAGCCTGTTCACATTGTGTTATTGTCTGAATAGGTTAATGCTTTAGTAAGTGGATTTGATGTTTGTTCGTAGCTGCTGGTTGACATGTAATGAATAGACCTAACAGCCTATAGTCTAGCTCTACTGACCTCTCAAGGTGCACTTGTCTCAGATGACAAGTTGTAGATGTACTATGCCACTTATAGAGCATACAGAAAAGTGTCTGACATTAGCCCACTTAACCTTACCTGTCTAAACCTCAATAGCGTTTGAAATTTTGAAATTATTTTGTAATTTAGAACACACAACACAAGCTTCCTTTTCACTCGCCATATCTTTAGTACACATTTTTATTATGTATTTATCATGATCAAAAAAACTGAGTCAGTGTTTTTATTTAAAATTAGACATTAAATAATTCCTTACTTTGCTCATAGTTTTATAAATGCTACACCCAGTATAGGGTCCAGAAAAGATTAAAGACTTTTTAATTGGAATGTATGTTTTTTTTGTTTGTTTGTTTTCTAAATCATCCCAGGTACACTCGATTCCTGAAAGGCTTCCTGGAGACAGCAGAGAAGTACTTCTTTGTTGACTTTAAGGTCACCTACTACGTGTTTACAGACCACAAGGACGAAGTTCCCAAGGTAGACATTGTTTCCTAGGCTTTAATTACATTTACCCCTCCCTTATTTGTAATTATCACAGCCTTGCAACACTAATAGCAATAAAGATTAATTCTCACAATGTATTCACTGTTTAATTGAATTGCTTTTAACCATGCAGATTGCACTGGCCGAAGGCAGGAAGATCACTATCCTCGACATCCCTAGTGCCGCTCGTTGGCAGGATGTTGTCCTAGCAAGGATGAAATGGGCCACTATCTCCATTGACAAACAGGTACTGTGGGGCCTGACCCAAAGTTAATGTTGCAATGAAGAGATCAATGGGCTTTTTAAGTTTTTTTTTTGGAGCCTCTTGCTCCTTTGTATTGATTTTCTTGTTATATTTAGAAGCCAAGGATCATTTTACTGGTGTCATAGCGTCAAGTTAATTTTGTCTCCAAAAATATTAAAATTGACAAAGCAAAATATTTTTGACAAAGGCAATTCATTGAAACAATTAAGGCTATTGTTTTTTATGTATTAAAAGTATTTTATCTCTCCTTATTCCACCTTATAAATTAAAACTATTAGAATCTAATATTCAAATCTAACCTCCTGTTTATTATTATTATTATTATTATTATTATTAATAATAATATATTTTGTTTTTATTTAGATCCGGAATGAGGCAGACTACCTTTTCATGATGGATGTTGACAGTATTTTCTACAACCGCTTTGGTGCTGAGTCGCTCAGCCGCCTGTCAGCTGTTCTCCACCGTGGCTACTATAAGGTTTTACTCGCACTTTTCAATTTTGATAAAATGTACACAATAATGATACAATATCATAAAATAAATGATAATATGCTTTGTGGATTTCAGTTAAAGGATAGGTTTGCTGTTTTCAAAGTTAGACCATATTTATTAATAGTCTGGCATGATCGTTCAATGATCGTTCAAGGCATAATTTCACTGATCGGTGTAGTATTGAGAA
This sequence comes from Polymixia japonica, assembly GCA_900302305.1. Lineage (NCBI taxonomy): Eukaryota > Metazoa > Chordata > Actinopteri > Polymixiiformes > Polymixiidae > Polymixia > Polymixia japonica. Next base: position 8,989 of record OMKK01085437.1, read on the forward strand.
GCTTCCAAATCCATCGGGGCAATCGTTTGAGTCCTCAAAAACCATGATACATGTCCTTTTCGAAGTGTCTTTTCTAAGCTGTACTTCAGATGTCACACTTGGCTCGACGTGTTCTTCAGAATCAGAATCAGAATCAGAATTCTTTTTATTGGCGAGTATATTTGCACATACACGGAAAGTGACTTGGTGAGGTTGGTGCATAAGGGCATAAAAAACAATCAACACAATATAAGCACTATAAGTAAAGTATATACAAGTATATACAATATACTAACCCTAACCACAAATTATGTGGCTATGAAGAGCTGAAGGCAATGAGGGGGCTAAGTCTATGACCTGAGTATGAGGTATGTACACTCTAGAAGGGTTGGGAGTCCCAGAGTCAGTGAGGGACGGGAGGCTTGTTGGTGAGCCCCACTGACATGGGGGAAAAAAAACTGTTTAGGTGGCGTGAGGTTTTGGTCTTGATAGACCGGAGCCTTTTGCCTGACGGAAGTCTCTGAAAGAGGTGGTGCCCAGGATGGGAAGGATTGGCGATGATCTTTCCAGCTCTCTTCCTGGTCCTGGAATGGTACAGGTCCGGGAGAGACAGAAGGTTGCAGCCGATGACCTTCTCGTTCTTTTTATTGTTGAAACCTTTTTTCCAGAGACCGATTCTTCTCACGTCAATCAGATCGAGATACGTCATGATCAAGTTAAGACCATTATGACAATTGACAGTACTGTGAGCTTCCCGTTTCAAAAAGGACCTTTATCATGGTTTTTGAGGACTCAAACGATTGCCCCAATGGATTTGTATTGAAGCCTACGGAGATACTCAGTGCTGGCAAGTTTCCCAATACTGCAACGATCAGTGAAATTATGCCCTGAATCAGCCTCGAACACGACAGGCTATTGATTAATTAGGGAAGTTAGGGACTAACTTCAAAATTAGTGAACCTATCCTTTAAAGTGCATTTGAGCACATTAGTACTGTACTTAAAGTGCATTTTCCTCATTAGTGCTGACATACATTAAAGGCTTATATTCTATAGTTGTGACATTGATGCATTTTGTTCTCTTATTTATTCATTATCAGGACACAGACAGGAGTCTTTTTCCCTATGAGCGTCGTAAGGAATCTCAGGCCTACATCCCAGGTGGTGAGGGGGACTACTACTACACCGCTGCAGTCTGGGGCGGCTACGTCGAAGACATGTACAAACTGGTCAAGTAAAAAAACCTTTCAACATTTTAAAATCTTTACACCTCAAACCTTTGTAGCTCTAAAAATGCTGTTTTTAGGAGTATCAGAATATTTGGACAGATTTTATGGGCATCATATTACTACACCTTGTCTAGAACAAATATCTAAATGTAGTTCAAAACCGTGCCAGATAATTTGCAACTTTCATGAAGTACGATCGTCAAACTAACATGGATTTCACATAGCAGCTTTGGCTCCTAGCGTTCCGTGTTACTGGCCTCAGTGATTTCCTCTCTCTCCTCAGGTACTGCTATGAACAGTCAGAGGTGGATTCCAAGAACAATATAGAGGCGGTTTGGCAGGAGGAGAGTCATCTCAACAAGTACAGTGCATCTTTTTATATCCTCCAGTCCTCTGCTTGTATTTCTCTGCACTCCTGTTGTTTATTATATTGCCATATTTAAGATGAAAAATGTGATTTTGAGTGTGTACTTCATCTTAACAATCTGCTGTACCATTGTGAAACCTTTAAAAGATGCCTGCCCTTTCATTGCCTGCAGTGTAATATTTTTTTAACCAGCTATACATATTATATATTATAAATATCATTATAAAACTATAACAGTAGTGTGTAACATGCTAACCAATATGCTCTCTCTTTCTGTCCCTCTACCTGCCCATCCATCCATCATCATCCATCCACCCATCATCCATCCATCATCCATCCACCCATCATCCATCCATCATCCATCCAGGTACTTTCTCTACAACAAACCAACCAAGGTGCTGTCTCCAGAGTATCTGTGGGCAGACTATGACCAGGTAGGGCCAGATATCAAATTCATCCGCATTTCCCAGCTGGTCAAGAACTATGCAGAAGTGCGGCCCAACTAGAGACAGGCCAAAGAAACTTTTCCTCGTTCAGCTGGACACTTCTACAAATAAACATGGTGAAGCTTGTTTCAACCACAATATCAAAACTACAAGGATTCCCTACACTAACTTTGTCCCAAACTACAATACTGCCATCATTTTTGTTTTGTTTTTTACACATTTTTGGTTTAATATTTTGGTATTTTATTCTGTCAGTCACCAATATTGTGTATATTTCTTTGTTTATTTGTTCATTTAAAGAGTAACTAAATGTCACAGTTTTAGCTTATAGATTTATAAAGTCCATAGCCTTGGAATCAGCATTATTATTAATATGTATGTTCAAATCTCCATTTACATTAAATTTTCTATAGAATTTTAGCACCAGTTTTAGGAGTTCATTTTTTTCTTGTAATTGTGACCATGTGATTAGTATAGATGGGGTCAATGCAAGGAGAAGAAGCATGATCAACATAATGTGTGAAGATTCTTGTGGGCATGGAAACCGTTTGTGACAGAGCACCTTTTTTCCCATCATGCAGTTTCCACCTGGCTAGTTTATATGTATGTCCCCAAGCAAATATTCACTACTAAAACAATTTCACCACCGGCAACATTGTTAATCAGTTCATTTAAGTTATTATGGTACTAAGCATCGGCTCCAGGGGGTCTATAGCAACATCCCACTGGAATTTCCAGTGTACATGTACCTGTGCTATTTAGTGCAGTTTAACCAGAAGATGTCTTTGCATATACAATACAACTCCGACCACCATATCTATTTCTGTCCCTCTGTCTTTCAATACTTACGAGTTTTGAATAGAGGAATCTACAGTAAGTGAATCTCAGACAGGGCCAGAGTATGGATTTGATTTGTCCTGTACAAAGCTGTTCAATTAATGTACTTTGTTCCTGAGCAGGGTGTCACCCTGGTCACCCAGGGGGTCAGGGTGAATGCCCCCCCAGGAGAAAAATAAAAACATTCTATGACCTTTGAGAGTGAGTAGAGGCAATATCAATACATACTGTATTTTGATGGTGCTGAAGGGAGACATATTACATTAAATTGCTGTAGAGTTTGGATTCAACTCTATTACTTCTGCCAAATGCCAACCACAGGAACCACAGGATGGCATTTTCTGATGTAGAAATGTGATGTAGAAATGTTTAAAAAAAAGTAATACGGTAAAGTAAAGACTGAAGTAATACGGGTTGTTTAAAGAAAATGAAAACAAAGACATGGCAGAAAAGATAAAGCAAACTGATGTCTGATTTCCCTGCAGCAGGGAGGAATTAAATATTTGTAGTAGAGATCGACCGATATGATTTTTTCAGGGCCGATACCGATACCGATTATTAGTAGTCATTGAGGCCAATAACCGATATTTGGAGCCGATATTCATTTGCAGTAAAAGTGAAAATATTGGCATCAAAATTTTGAATAATACAACTCCAACACTTAGTTTAAATGCCTTTACGCATATGTTTATTAAGTCAACATGCTGAGAAATCCCCTCTCAAAGTTGGACCACTTTTCACCTCTGGGGCAGACAGGTATTGTGGGTGTGAACAATAGCTGCTCATTTACATTGACCACTCCCCATCCCCCATCTGTTGCTGCACGCCTGTTGTTTTCAGTTCTCTTTCCGTCTCTGCTCGCATTCACAAACAAAGCCTCGTATTTTTTGCATTTCTTTCTACCACTCATTATCGATAGATGTCGTTTCAGAAACGCACAATACTGATAAAAACTGTAAAGCCGCTTTTGAAACAAGCACAGATATGGAACACTTTACAGTATCTATCCATGAATATGGTCACAGGGCTCAAAGTACTAAGCCACCGTTCCAAAGTCTAGACATAGCTCTACCTCATCTCATAGCCCATCATACCAGACCCTACAATGGTGGCAAACTGTTGGAATTTACTCAACATTCATTATGTAACACCTTAGTTTGACACGCGTCTCTCCTTTTCCCACTCGTTCTGTCCCGCCGGCCTCCTCTTGTCCCCGCCCCGTCCTACCAGACAACGCTAACAAGCTGCTGCTGTCGATGTTCGCCATCGAGATGTTCATGAAGATGTACGCGCTGGGCCTGCCCTCTTACTTCATGTCGCTGTTTAACCGCTTTGACTGTTTTGTCGTGTCCACCGGCATCATGGAGCTCATCCTCGTCAACATGGACGTCATGTCCGTCATGGGCATTTCTGTGCTGCGCTGCATACGATTACTACGCCTGCTTAAAGTCACCAAGTAAGAAAGTTTTATCAAGATATTAATAGATATTTTATTGATGCAGATATCTTATAGACTTAAAGAAGTCATTATTATTATTATTATTTTTTTTTAAGTCAAGTAAGGATATCATCATCCAACACTGACCTCATTAACAATCAGTAAAGACATTTCTGTCAAGCCTTCTAGGCTACATAAAGACTTAATGCCATGACAACAGTAACAGGTTGATTGATTTGTCAATCTTGTACATCTCAGATACTGGACGTCTCTCAGTAACCTCGTAGCTTCTCTCCTGAACTCGACGCGTTCCATTGCCTGCTTGCTGCTCCTCCTCTTCCTCTTCATCGTCATCTTTTCCCTGCTGGGCATGCAGGTGTTCGGAGGGAAGTTCATCTTTCCCAACCAACCCAAACCTCGCAGCACCTTTGACAGCTTCCCTCAGGCCCTCATCAGTGTATTCCAGGTACAGTAGTGATGGATATATGCGCATTCAAAGGAGACTTGATTGAAATGGGGTGTCGATGATGATCTAGAGGTATATAATCATTCTAAAAAAAAATCATTAAAAACAAAACATGGTTTGCTAAACATGCTGGTTGAGAACTGATGCGCATGTCTGTGTGTCAGATCCTGACAGGTGAGGACTGGAACACAGTTATGTATGATGGCATTATGGCCTATGGAGGACCCAGCATGCCTGGGATCCTTGTCAGCATCTACTTCATCATCCTCTTTGTCTGTGGAAATTGTATCCTTAAACAGCATCGTGTGTATGTGTGTGTGTGTGAGAGAGAGAGAGAGAGAGAGAGAGAGATGGGAGACATCCATTCTTTCCCCATCTCTGAATCCCAACAATCACCATAATTCCTCCTCTGCTTGTGATTAACCTTGACTCCTCCGCCATGTAGTCATCCTGCTGAACGTCTTCCTGGCCATCGCCGTTGACAACCTGGCGGAGGCAGAGTCTCTGACCTCAGCCCAGAAGGAGAAAGCAGAGGAGAAGAAACGCAAGAAAGCGCTCACGTCAGTGTACCAAGACTGAAGGACTTATCCTGATACTGACGGGAAATCTTCAACATTGCTAAAACAGATCATTTTCACATTATATCACCAGTGACCATTGTGTTACGCAAACAAGAGTTTGTACAACAGCCATGCATTACATGAGGGTCCACGCAGCATTATGAGAATACTGTAAATAAAGCTATGTAGTAAAGGAAACACTCAAACCACCGTAATCAGAATCAGAATCAGAATCAGCTTTATTTTGTCAATAATACAAGTACATGCATACTGAATATCTTTCTCTGCATTTGACCCATCCTCTCCTAGGAGTCCCTCAGTTCCTAGATTAGGAGCAGTGGGCCCATGTTCACTAAAACAAGGAACGATGTGTTATCCCTGGTCTTGTTTCCCCTCAGGGCCAACATGCCTGACAAGGCTGCAGAGGAGAAAGTACTTCTGGCCAAGAAGTTGGCTGAGCAGAGGGCCAAGGGTATTGAGGGCATACCTACCACTGCTAAGGTCAGGCGGCCCACACGCTGTATCCTGTTGCCCTGGGCACAGTGACGAAGAATACAATATCACTCAAAATGTTCTGTGTTGTTTCATTAAAACCATGTTTGGATTCATCAAACATTTTGTTCTACAGCTCAAAATAGATGAGTTTGAGTCTAATGTGAACGAGATCAAAGACCCGTTCCCTCCTGCTGACTTCCCTGGTAAACCGCACAATCTAACAGACCTCAGCCTATTTCAATCCCATTGATAATCATAAAATTACAAACACAGAGGTGAGATTAGACTTTTCCTCATCCCTCCTGTTTTGTGTTACATAGGCGATGATGAGGAGGAGGACCCTGATATCCCTGAAAGCCCGAGACCTCGTCCAATGGCAGACCTGCAGTTGAAGGAGGAAGCAGTGCCAATGCCAGAAGCCAGCTCATTTTTCATCTTTGGCCCTCAGAACAAGTATGATGATGGTGGTGATGGTGGTGATGGTGATGATGGTGATGATGGTGATGATGGTGGTGAGTGGTGATGATGGTGGTGATGGTGGTGATGGTGATGATGGTGGTGATGGTGATGGTGGTGAGACGGTGGTGATGGTGGTGATGGTGATGATGGTGGTGATGGTGGTGATGGTGATGATGGTGGTGATGGTGATGATGGTGGTGAGTGGTGGTGGTGGTGATGATGGTGGTGATGGTGGTGATGGTGGTGATGGTGGTGGTGGTGATGGTGGTGATGGTGATGGTGGTGAGGGTGGTGATGATGGTGGTGATGG
>OMKK01085438.1:0-10171 GCA_900302305.1 Polymixia japonica
AGAGAGGAAGAGAGAAAGAGAGAGAGGGTGAGGGAGAGGGGGGGGGGAGAGAAAGAGAGAGGGGGGAAGAGATAGAGAGAGAGGGGGAGAAGAGAGAGGGGAAGAGAAAAGAGAGAGAGGGGAAGAGAAAGAGAGAGGGGGGAAGAGAGAGAGAGAGAGAGAGAGAGAGAGAGAGAGAGAGAGAGAGAAATAGGACAGAAGGAGTGTGAGGCTCCACACACTGCATACACACATATACACTCTTTATTTCACCCTCTCTCTTCCCACACACACACACAGCATCGCTCGTACTTGAACGTACACACACGCAAACTCACACATACTTCAAGTCGCTAATGGCTTGCATACACTCACATATACACACACTGGCACGCTCACTTTCAGTCGCTCATTTGTACACACAAGTGATTATACGATTAATCACTTGCACACACACTCTCCTGACACACACACACTTCAGCTCGCTCCTGGGAGTACAAAGAGAGAGACAAAGGAAGAGTGGCTGTGCGGCTAGCTTCCAAGTCTTTACACTTTCCGCCATTAACAGCTGTCACTGTCTAATACACACCTAAGTCTAGGCACACGCCAGAGGAATCCTAACTGATATTGATATTTACTGATATTTAAACACATTAATGTAGGTAGTAGCGCATTCTGATTTCTGAGTTGTCCATCTATCAGGTTGACCTACCCGTCTGTTAAACACATTAAGTGCAAACGTTAAATAAGCATTTGTACAGTTGCCATAATTCCACAAGCTTGCCCTCCATTTCTACTGTCCGTCTTGCTCGAGAAACGCTCTTGCATTCGCCGTCATGGTTGCCGTTGCGCGTGGTCAGCTCTGCTCTCATTGGCTAACTGTAGAGCTCTTTGGGTTCTGTTCGAGATTCCACCGTTGTTCCCCCACACACTAGCTAGCATCTTGAGTCGTAAATATTAAACGTATATTATACGTTTGACGTTATCGGGGTTTGCGAGTAGACTGGGAGGCTTCCGATTGAATCTGTGACTCAGTGAATCTCAGACTACAGGATCGTCTGGACAGATCATCGGTTCCGACCAGCCTGAAACGGGCTAGCCCCCGCGATTGTCAGGAGGGGCAAACCCGGGTCCAAATCGCCAACGATTATCCTCTAGTGTGTGACTCACTTAACAGACTTAACCTTCTGACGGGCAGGAGACAGTGTGTGAGACGGGGCCACGTGCCGGAGCAACTCTTCAGCTTTAAACGTATACTTACAGCGTGTTTATGTTTAGTCTACCGTTCTACAGTTCATCCCGTCTGCACTATACGTGAGTGTGTGTTACTGCACCTAGTGTGTCGATCCTGTATCGTGTTACTGTCTTGCAGTGGTTCAGCACCGACTAGCAGGGTGAACTCCCTGCACACATTGTATTTGGTGAATAAAACAATTGTGATTCTGATGGGAATATTCTTTAAAAAAAAACCTGCCCTGTAGTACTACACAAGTATCCCATTAGGACCAATAATAAAAGTTATGTACTCATGCTACTGTAAGATGCTTTAGATTACAGCCACCAGCAAAAGGCTAAGATACATCTGGTCCAAGTTGATGTTTCTGATTCTGTTGTTTTCATTGTTGGAGTCGAACTTTTTCAGTGACTTTTTTTTTTTGATTACAAAAAGAAGAGAGAGCATTGTTTTGAAGGAAGAATATTTTTTTATTTTTTTATTTGTGTGTCTGTGTCTGATTTTGTTTGTGTGTGTTTGTGCCAGGGCCTCTTATGTAACTCTTTTCTGGGTCTTGTCAGGTGAGCTGGCTTCGGTAACAATGCACTGGCCAATTAACTCATGAAATGTGTGTTTTTGGTTAGGAAACTGTGATTGGCCGATAAACACTTGGGTTTGGTTTCACACACGCACACACGCATAAAACACCCACACACACACACACACACAAATACACACATAGGAATATAGGAATTTAGACTTATTCTACTGTTGTACTGATAGTGAAATTGCCCTAAATGAGAGCATCGGCTAAATGACTAACTGGAAATGCACACACAAACACATACACGCACTCTCTCTCTCTCTCTCACTCTCACATACACACACACACACACACACACACACGCATATACACACCCACACACACTCTCCAAATACAGCCTGTTATTTGAAAATGAAAGGCTGGGTTTGAACGGTCTGTCTTGTAAACAGTGTGATATGGCTGTTTGAAAGCATAACAGAAAACTGTGAAACAGAAAACTTTTCAAACTCACTCAGTCAAACCAGGAAACTGTATTTGCTGCCAGAATTCACTAAGTGTTGTTGTAATTCCTTGCTTAGCCACAACAAGGCAGATCGCAGATTGTGCCTTTAAATCTTTCCCGTGACTCCCTAGTGCAGTTGCCGATTGCGTCGGTACCCTAAAGTTTACACTGTTTAGTTTGGTAATCAACCAGAAGATGTGGAAACAATTAGGCTGTACAATTACAAGTTTGATAAACACATTATTTTCTTGAAGCTGCTATGTGTGATATTTTTTCGTTATTTTATGTTAAAATAAAAAGGCTGTGCTACGTGAAGGCTCGGTGAAATATGATCTTTGCAACAAGTGTGTTGATATTCCCTCTTTTCTAAACCATGTTTACAATCCCCGTCTCTAAACTCCTCCCACAAGCTGTTCACCTGTAGCGTGTGAGGTTTTTGATTGACAGGGGAGAGGACCAATGGAGAGGTGCTGCAGGGGAGGAGAAAGTCCTGCTTGTTTTCAACTGTAACGGCTTGTTGTTGTAATTCCCCTTCACTATCGGTACAGACAGAATGTCACACATAGCAGCTTTAAATACAATGTTTCTTGTTGTTTCCATATGTTTCCATGTAGGTCACTTGATGTGTTTGTCAGCTGGTCTGTATTTCTCTCTCTCGTGTAGATTTTTCTCTCTCTTCCTACCTCTGTTTGTAGGTTTCTCTCTTCAACATATCCAGATGTTTGAAACCATTTAGGTTAGGTTAAATGATCTGAACAGAATGTGTAATTTTCCACCGGAGCTATCAGTCTGACAATGAATGTCAGGTTCTGTCAACCTTGAGTTCTCCACCTGTCCCTTTGCCAACCAAACTTAAAGAGATGAAACAGACAAAAAGAAAACACAGGCCGATGGCGTCAGGCCGACGACACGACCTTCGTGACGCCTCGGGGGTCAAATGCGTTGCTCTCCGATTGGAACTTCATTCATTTCAAATGAGAAAATCCGTTACCGCTGCATGGCTGCATTACCGAGGCTAGATGCATCGTATTGTAATGCATTTTTTCATATTGTAAAAAAAGTGTTGCATGTGTGGGATTTATCCTACTTTTTTCAATGATTATGATGCAGGTTCACACTAAACTTCTGAGGCAAGCTAGCCACAATGAAACCACTTCCACAACCTCTTTTCTGGCAAAATAACTGGGCATGTCAAGACCATTGGCAAATTCATCAGGGCCTTGCTTTGGCTTTTAAATCTTTGCAACAAATGTCTTTTAAATCAGGAGCGTTGACACTATAACTCTATGCTGCCAGTCATTTCATTCTGTAGGATGCCAAACAGTCTTGTGTGGTAATCCAGGGCTTAACTAATCTTTCTCATGTCAAGGGCCCCTTAGTAGAGATGCTTTGGATTTGATAAAAGGGTTTTTTCTCAAGAATCCCCGTCTGAGAAGTCTGTTTACACTGCAGGTGGGGGGTAGCAGAGGAGACGGAAACGATTAGAGTAGTCGTTCATGTACGTTGCCTTTCTGCTGACTTCTAGCGAATTAAATAATGGTGAAATTAAACACGTCCGCGGGCCGCAGACTGAGGAACCACTGTGCTAATCTGCACACAATCTGAAGCTACGCAAAGCATACGTATTTTGGGCAGCAGGCTTGCGTGGGAAGTAAGAGACGTTCCCCTTTCAAGCAGAAAATATAGATTCAAGCCGCGGTGTCAGCCAGTTTTTGCTGAAGTGTCTTTAAGTAAATAAGACACTCAATCCCTGTCAACTCCACGGGCGCGACTCTGTAGCAGAACCTGCACTCTGGCCTTCCTGTGGAGCGTTGGCAAGCAAAAGGAGAAGTTCTTAACAGAGATCAATAAAGTATGACATTATAAATATTTAATATTTATATAATACCTGTAATAAGTGCATCAGGGGAGTGACAGCAGCATAAACGTTAAAGAGGCCGTCTTGTCAGCGGAGGTTCAAACCCCGCGCAGTGACTGGCGAAACGCGGTTGAAAAGTCACAGAGTAACATCAGACTTTCCTCAACAACCACGATCAAAACGTCCTTTTAGCCGAGCGCGGTATTAATTACCGAAGGACGCGGCGTTCCACTCGTCTCCCCGCGTGAATAAAAAATAAACAGGTTACAGATCGGGGTGCGCGACGTGGCAGACTTGCCTGTTGACTCAGTCGCTAAGCACAGGTGTTTACTGGGTCGTGCACACTGCAGAGCAGAGTGGATAATGCTCTACGTGCACCTGAATTCCTCAGAACAACAGGCCCGTCCGCCGCTGTCAGGGGAGCTTTGGGGATTAGACGAACGGTTTGTTTAGTGGATCTTGTTTGAGTTGTTTTTCCCGACTTGGTTCTTCCAGGGAAGTGTTCTGTCGAGGCCCACGTGCTATTTCCTTACTATTATTATTTTTATGATGGAAGCTTTTTTTAAACAATGTTTACAAAGTGCTTCACGCTCGAGTTAAAAACAGGAGCCTAGTAAAACAGGAACACCAGTGAAACAGATGTTGAAACAAACAGGGCAGAAGAAGAAAACACAAATAAAAGGGGTTATACAATTTTTATTTATTTTCTTTACTTACTTCCATGGTACCACTACTGTTAGACACTTTCTTTTATTTTATATTTTATTCCTACTGCACTATTTGTACTTTTTACTGTTTTCACCTTTGTACATTTTTATTTATTTTATTTTTTATTCATAACATACATACTTTATTACATCTTATATATGCATTGAGTCCTGAGACCTAAGAATTTCATTGCCTATGACTGCTTCACTGTAATCACTGTGCAACAATAAAGAACTTGAACTAAAACAGGAAACAAATACATATAATAAAACATTTCATGAAAGCCAGTCTGTAAACATGTTTTTAACTAGTGATTTAAAAGATGACACTCATTTGGCTGACTTTCTTAAGTGTAGGAGCCAAAGACAAGTCATCAGACCAGACCTAGGAACCAGAGGCCCACAGGCAGCACTCTACCTAACAGGGGGTTAAAGGCCCTGAGGTATCAGGGCTCAGGCGCCAGACCCTGCTGGGATCTAAACGTAAACAATAACATCATAAAGGTGAAATATGTAATATTTTCTACCCACTAGAGGGTGCTTGTGTTCACTTGTTCAACTCAAAACATTGAAACGACCCACTGTCTTTTAAAAAAAAAAAAATTAAATAAAGAAGTAATATAATTTTTTTGGGAACAGCAATCAGCATATGTATAGGATCTCTGCGAATGTCTCATTTTTAATTGCATTAAGTGCAAAAATGACAGCCTTAGTCTTTTGGCATTGGTTCACAGTGTATCTTCACAGTGTACTTTGAGATTCCCAGGAATGTAAAGTGCGGTACAAATAAAATGTATTATTATTATTATTATTATTATTATTCACAGCCTTTTGTATTAACAAGAGGGATGTGACTGATCTTTGACTAAGGCTGGAACAAAGAGAGTTGCAGGAGTCTAAACAAGAGGAGATGAAAGCATAATGACTGCAGTGTATGAATTAAGTACCTCCCTGCTTCACTGTCATATAGTTATATACTGTACATCCACACCAGGGAGCTGCTCGATATAATCACAGGGTTCTAACACTGGCTATTAATAACAAACCTTTTTTGACTAGGAAGTCACATTGAGTGAGACCTAGCCAAGACAGGGCCAAAGCAGTATAAAACAGCCACAATAGTACACAACAATAAAACAACCAACGTGATAAAATACATAAACTAAAGCAGTGTTAAGTAATTCAGGGTTTAAAACGAGAACAGGTCACAGGCAGCATATCCATTATCCGTCTTTTAAAGTCTGGCGACGAGATGAGATACTCAAGTTTAGCCTGCAACTCGTTCCAGGACCGCGGGCCTTGATGGAACAAGCTCATCTTAACCGCCTCAGTACAGACAGCAGGTACAGCTATTAGACAGACAGACAGACAGACAGACAGACAGACAGATAAAACTCTATTCACTTGTACACGGTTTGCTTCCTACTAAGGGAGACCTCTCAAACCTTCTTACACAGGGGACTTGCGTCCGGGAATCTCCACTTTCTCTATAAAAGGCCAAGTGTGTTTCCGCGAAACGAGGATTATCTCAATCACTATCATCATCTCCACAGCAGCAGCACCTTTCCACACAGACACGCTGATTGCTGGCAGGAGGGGGAGCATTTTCCATTGCAAAGCAGACATAACCGCAGCCTGGTGCTCCAAAAAACCTTCCTCTGGAATGGACCCCACCTTCCCTGTGACTGCCACTACTCTCAACCTCTGTCTTCTTCTTCTCCATTTTAATTCAATATACTCTATTCTCGTTTCGCTCTCCCGTCGGGGGGAAAGCGCCAGCTAGCACCGCGCCCCCTTCAGCGGGTACGGCCTCCGTGGATCGAACCCCGGGCTTCCAGTTGGCAGACGACCTCGGTAATCGCCGGGCTATGCTGTGAAATGCTAACAAAGAAACAAATAAATGAAACCCACTTTGCTCAAGTACTTTCTGTCCGTGTATTTAAACTTGCTCTGACCCTCAGCGCGATTTCCCTTGGTTCTATATTAGGAAATGAAACTCTGAATCCCATGACTAAGAGGATTACTACCATCTAGAAACAATTATTGTCGGTCATGATGTGTTTCTTTTTTTCAAGGATATATATATATAGAATGGGCACACGGTGTTACATGTGATGCTGCATGTTTAACCTCTGTTCAGGACTAGATTGTAACAACGTAACCTTCTGGTCTTCTCTCATCTCCATGTTATATCTCTATAACGCCAGAAAAGTCAGAAGCCTTCGCTGATCAACGTTGAGATTTGAAATTCAAATCTCAAACATCATCAATGCAGAGGTCTTATCCTTCCACGACTTTGACTAAATATTTGGGTTTTAAAGACCTGTGTTTTTAGAATTTAAAAGAATCGCCCTGGAAAGTAAACACAGACAGTTTCGGTTGTCTTTCCCCAAAAAACGACTTTCCACTATCTGCCGCAGCACTGCGTTTTTCTACTGATAGAGTGAGCAGCATCAATTCTCTACAACTTAGGGTTAGGATCGACGTGAACGTACTGTGAGATACTACGGCGGCATCAAGCACGCTCGCTATTCTGCTAAATCCTGACCAAAACTTGCAAATGACCTCGTGATAGCGCTATTCAGTCTCTGCACCAATCCACGAACAAACACTCCTTTTAAACAGCCGGCTCTCAGACTACGTACAACGTGAACCTGGAGTCATTTCACTGCAGCATTTTGGAGTTTCACTGATCAGGTGCTCATTTTGACCTTTTGACCGTTTTGACCTTTTATAAAAAAAAATTAAAAAAAATGTCTGTTAGATTATTAGTTTACAAACTCAATGGATTTCTTTACAGAACGCAACTGTCTGTGACCACATCAAATATAAAGACATTTTACTAAGCAATTTTAGGTTCAAATCACCTGCAAGCTATCATATCAAAAAAGACAGCTGTTATAACAGCTTGTCCCCACAATGGTTACCCAGAAGTCCAATGGATTATTAAATCATTTCACAGCTTAATGTCGAGTCTCTCACAGATGATTTAGTTGAGCTACAATGTTCAGGTTCAAACTATCCCTCTAAGTATCTTGCTCAGGGATACTACAACCACACAGGGAATCGAACCCAGGATCTTCTGTTGGGGGACGACCTTTCTACCCCAAGGCACCCCTGTCAAATCTGAAATATCGATCGGGGTGAAATCTGAAATATCGATCAAAAATATACAATCCTCGTACATCAGATACAGAGCTCAGTCTATCCTGAACACATGTGACTAGTTTTGTTGAACCTCACCACGTATTTTTCTGACTTCTCAGTTAGGAAATGAAGTTTCACATTTCATCTGTAAGAGGATTACTATGGGAGAAGACTTCAATATCTGCGAGTCACTGCCTGGAAATCTCACAAGGAATGTGTGCTCACAAATCCCTCTTTCTCCCTCGCCTTCAGGCCATAAAATAACTTTGGGAAGTAAATTTCCCATGAACAGGCCGTACACCTGCATGTGCACAAGCATCCAAGCGGGGGTATCGTTTTCTCCTCGGCTAACATAATATATAATGTCGGGATAAGTAAGATGGCTCTCCGTCTGCAATGCGAACCACAGACCACAGTGCTAACAATTTGACGCTAAGAGGTTACGTTTTTTGTTGTAAACTCCCAATACGCTGCCTGACTAGATTCGATTCATTAGTTTTCGTTTTGCACTTGGCTTCAAAAAGACATCCACCTTTCCTGGTTTCCTGGGGGTTTTTCTCCTTGATCCTGGTTTGAAATGTGTCTTGAATGGTCTAACGACAGCTAAATACGGTCAGCGTCTAATCGGATCAGACCAGATCAGACCAGATCAGACGATAAACTTCAAAGATCCATAGGGAAGATAGGTCATCACAGCAGCAACAGAGTGAGGGCGTAGACCCGCAGGTATGCGCGCCAACGAATGTGAGTTTGAGCTGTGTCACACTTCATCACAAAGTCCGGGATTGTACATCTCATCCTAAAAGTGATTACAAATGTAAAGTGTTCCCGAGCAGGCGTCCAAACCGCACGTCTACGTGGGTCGACTTCCTCAAGTTCCCTTCCTCGATGAATTCAATCACTGTCTATATGCAAATACTCCGCGACGCCGATGACGGAAATAGGACGGCGAGCGCCGGCATGAATCCCCGCTTTGCCGTCGGCCGCAGCAAGCGGCTGAGAAGCGTGTCGCGAACAAATATGCGTGCCGCGTGGGCGTGGACGGATTCTGAAGTACGTCAATGGTTCTTTACCCGGCAGCCCGCGGGGGAACCAGAGAAGGGCCCTTTGTTCCGCGTCGAAATGTTTCCCATCCAGCCCTAAAAACCAAACCGGCAGCCACATGAAAGAGCAACAGAATGACTCAGAATTCATACAAATTCGCGTTCGCTCGTCGTCGCCGTTCCTCAAAGGAGACGCGGACGAGCGGCGAATGTTTTGTATTTTCTGTTGTTGTTTTTTTTTCTCAACGTTTCTTGAATTCTTCCTCGAGCTCTTCTTGACTCATGACCGAACGGGGAGATGATAAGCGTGAGCGTGGACCCAAAACCGTTGCATTGTCGCCAAGCGCTTAATCTGGTGCATCAAATGCACAATGCCATGTTTCATTCCTTGGCTTTGTCGCATCCAGCGCTGCCTACGTTCTTTTATATTCCATATGACTCACGCTCACACATAGCCTGAACCTACAGTCTCACAAAAGAGCGACATGAAAAATTACCTCATCTCCTCCTCATCTCCTTTAGGATATATTTCATCTTTTATCTTTGACACGTGTGTATATGTGTACGTCTTGGTGCAGAGAGAGAAAAACATAGGAACGCAGAGCAAGAAGTAGTCAAATAAAGAGCAAATGTAAGTTTTCTTCAAAACTCAGATATCTACTGAGTCTGTTTACCCTAATGCTGTGAAAAGCAGGGGAACATTTGATTCAATTTACTCCTTAAACCCCAGATTTAAGGGTTTAGAAATGTATAGTTTCTTAGCTTCACTATAAGACTGGTCAATATATCCAGTTTTCAGATATATTTCAATGTATTTAAATGATCATTTCAAAACGTACATATCGAGATAATTTAGCCCACATGTTTTTTTGATATCATTTTAGAACACTGTTGCTCTTAATGAAACCTTTTTTTAACCTTTATTTAACCAGGAAAGACTCATTGAGATGAAAAATCTCTTTTGCAAGAGTGACCTGGCCAGGATATGCAGCAGTGTATTCACTACATACAACATACCACAATAAAACCCACACTAAACATCCTCTTGCTTTCTCTCCTTTGCTCCAGTTCTCTGTATGTAGTATGTCACTTTTCAAACATATCGATATTTCATCTCATACTTCACCATTCAAATTCTTTCTGCGCTTTGCCTGAAGGAATGTATGTTTGTATAAAAG
>OMKK01085443.1:0-22263 GCA_900302305.1 Polymixia japonica
TAGATGATAGATAGATATATGATAGATAGATAGATGATAGATAGATAGATAGATAGATAGATGATATAGATAGATAGATAGATAGATAGATAGATAGATAGATAGATAGATAGATAGATGATAGATAGATAGATAGATAGATAGATAGATAGATAGATCGATAGATAGATAGATAGATAGATAGATAGATAGATAGATAGATAGATAGATAGATAGATAGATAGATAGATAGATTGATAGATAGATAGATAGATAGATGATAGATAGATAGATAGATAGATGATAGATAGATAGATAGATAGATAGATAGATAGATAGATAGATAGATAGATAGATAGATAGATAGATAGATAGATAGATAGATAGATAGATAGATAGATGATATATAGATAGATAGATAGATAGATAGATAGATAGATAGATAGATAGATAGATGATAGATAGATAGATAGATAGATAGATAGATAGATGATTGATAGATAGATAGATAGATAGATAGATAGATAGATAGATAGATAGATAGATAGATAGATAGATAGATAGATAGATAGATAGATAGATAGATAGATAGATAGATAGATAGATAGATAGATAGATAGATAGATAGATAGATAGATAGATAGATAGATATATAGTGCTACCTGTGCTGCAGTACTAGTACGGCTGTCAGCTGCAAAACACTGCACATAAATAGTCCACATATAGCATTTAGAGCTAAACACACAGAAACACGTCGCTCTTCTCTTCTCTCTCTCTCTCTTCAGACCACAGCAGCAGTTACATATGAGACAGTACTATGTTTACATGCACATAGTATCCCGGATAAGGTCATATTCAGGATACAGTGCATTCTGCATTCTGCATCCCTGTCTGTATCCATGGCTGTACTAATTGTCCTCGAATAAACCAAATTCCCTGTGTTGTCCTGCCTAAACACGTGGTCAGCTGCATGTCCCGGTGCTGATTTCAGTCATAATCCAGAGCCTTCTGGATAAGTAACCTCAATCTGTCCTGTTGCTAACGATCCTATTCTGCAGTAGTCAGCAGTCCACATGAACCCAGGAGCTCGCATTTTTTCAACAACTATAAAAAACAAAGAATATTAAACCCCTTTCATGATTGAAAGGCACAACTCTGTTCCCCAAAGTGAGCTATCGCTTGTTACCACTTGCTGCCATGTTCTGTTTCACTGATCAACATAATTCTAGGTAAAACTGAGGCTGTGCATACCGTAAAACCACACAGTAAACGGGATAACATGTTTACATGCCTCAGTATCACGGATAATATCAGTACTCCAAGTATCTTACCCAGGTTTCAACCAGGATAAGCTCTTATCCCGGTTACTTTAAACGGGATATGGTGTTTACATGTGCCAACTCATAAACAGACTATTAATGGGATTGGAGAACCACTTTAGAAAACACTCAGATAGATAGATAGATTAAATAGATAAACAAACACACAGTGATAGGTAGGTACAGACAGACAGGCACACAGACAGACAGACAGACAGACTACATTTCTACAATACATTAAACCAGGTGGACAGTAGGTAAAAGACAATAGGTATTTTATGTCCTTGGTAAACAAAATGAGAACCTTCTTACAGATTGGATCCTCTAGTTGACAGATGATATGATGAATTCTTCAGCTAATTAATTGTTTTTCCACAGTTGTCATTCCGTATATTACTGACTGGGGTTTTAATTGAAAAGCCTGTTTGCTGTCATTGAAGCTGTGAGCTGATAATCATGGAGAGGGGTTTTAATTAGCAGAGGTTTGACAGGAAGTCTTAGAGCTGCTGCTGTCTGCTTCTTCTCTGCCTCTCTTCTGGTGGCGCTAATTAGTCTCTGGAGCTTTAGCGCGTGTGTGTGTGCGTGTGTGTGTGTGTGTGTGTGTGTGTGTGTATATGCTTCTACCAAGCACTAAAAGCCCCCAATCTATGGACTGATTCCAGACCCTCCATGACGTACATCATATCATAACACTAATAGTAGTAATAGGTAACAGCAACAGATATATAGTAACAGTAATCATCACAATTACAGTAATAATAATAGTGAAAGCAGTAACAGTAGTAATCATAACAGATCTAGTAATATTATATACAGTAGAGGACAATGCTAAATGCTATATATGATTTAATTTACAGTCATAAGAGCAACATGTTTTTCTCTTTGGTGCCTTTATAGAGGATTCTTTCACACTGTCTGATGGACACAGATATAAGCTCTGACCATAGAGCTGCTCAGACAACAACAAGGGATTTATCTAAACTATTTACTGGGATATACGATCAAATTCATCTTTTCACCTTCACTTCTGCCACAGGGAGGTCAGATGTCAGAGAGTAGTGCCCCCTGGGGGTGCTGGGGAGTCTGTGTTTTAATTCCACAGAGGTCAGGCGGGATTGAACCTGGGGTCTTCCATGCACAGTACGGTCTGTTGAACCACTAGTCAAGCCCACTTTCAACAGACAGAAGTGAAAGGTGAATTATATTCTGTTATTTATCTGTAGACGATGAGCTTACTGGGGTTCATTCCAAGATCAAACTCCTTTTGTAATTCTGCAGTTAAGCACTGCGGTTTAATTCTGCAGAAGCCAGAAGCACTCAGATTTCATGAAAAGCACAGTACTTCTCAATTCGGAGGCCATTAATTGTGCTTAACAATACAGTGTCATATTCTCATTTACTGTGAAACTACAAGCATATTAATTCTTCATTACAAGGAGAATGCCAAAGAAAATATTGAAATATGACGCTATTAAACAATCCCCAGAACCGTGACAGACTAACCACCAGACTCCTCTGTGGCAGACTAACATCATACTATAGTACATACTGTACATACTGACACACCTGGTACAGAGACAACAAGACCTCTAACAGACTAACATAGTACCACAGTACATACTATCTAGTAAAGTAACCACTAATTCAAACGTCTTTGCTGTAAAGAAGTTTTTTCATGCATGAACTGTTCTAAGGTTAAAGCCATACAAGTTATATATATAACAGAATAATGAGTGTATTTTCATATAATTTAGTGAATGAAGTGGCTGTCAGCGACAGAATCAGATGTGTTGGATTATTGGATTATGTTGCATTTTACACCTTCTAGCAGGGAAACGAGCCAACTAGAAAAAGAATGGCCAAATGGATAGTAAGTGAAAAGGCATCGTGTCGTTTCATTTAGACACAGATTTGAGGGTTGGTGGTTTTTAGAAATATCATCGTATGAATGAGTGTTTGTTTGGCCAATTGTGGGGTGAAAAAGAACAGCCAACGAAACAGTCAGAAAGAATATATGCGAAACAAGAGACTCCACTTCTTGCTACTTCCGTCTTCTCTTAAAGTCCCGTTAAGCAGACCAGACCGCTTCTTTTTTGGCTGAGAGTCAACGAGAGTGTCTCACGTTTCGTACAATATATTTTTTTCTGCGAGGGGCTTATTTGATTTAGCCAAACAGAGTAATGTCTAAGGTCTTAGCAAGCTAGTGATAGTGGTATGAGACATAGACACGTCTTTAAATTAGTAAAAAACACTTTTTGATTCAGCAGATGTTCCCTTTTGCGCATGCGTAGTATGGTGCTGTACGATGTCAGTAATTAATTTTCCTGCGGTTCTCGCATCAATTAGCTACTGGACGTATTATCTATATACACCCTTCCAAATTACTAACATTAATATTCATGAACATTTTAATTTTAGACAGTTGTACACATAAGAGATGATTTCCCTCCCTACGCGCCACCATTTTCGGTTCTGCCTTAGTGGACCAGGGTTTACATAGACTAAATGGCGTGTGAGCCATCTTGATATTTAAAGTCTAAACTCTTTGGAAAGAATAACGGCGTCGTGTCAGACTGTTAGTGACTGGTGTGACTGGTGTGACTGGTGTGTCTGCAGGATTGTACATTTTTTCCATCTGAAATCCACAGCGATACCAACTCCAGCGACACATGGCGGTGGGAGAGCAGCGTGGTAGTGTTTAGTGGGGACTGTGGGGTAGGAGGTAGTGTTTAGTGGGGACTGTGAGGTAGGAGGTAGTGTTTAGTGGGGACTGTGGGGTAGGAGGTAGTGTTTAGTGGGGACTGTGGGGTAGGAGGTAGTGTTTAGTGGGGACTGTGAGGTAGGAGGTAGTGTTTAGTGGGGACTGTGGGGTAGGAGGTAGTGTTTAGTGGGGACTGTGAGGTAGGAGGTAGTGTTTAGTGGGGTACTGTGGGGTAGGTGACAGGAATATGAATGGAGCCTAACATGGTCTCATCTTAGTTGAAGGTCCGGGAGATAATAACGTTAAACCAGACGTCATTCGGGTCTGCAGGGATTCTCTGCTCTCTGTGTTGATCTCTGTGTTCTGCCACACCGACCCGACCCACTGGGCTCCAGCACCAGGTAAACCTATTTTCTCCTGATGTATTTCGTTCAGATTGCTTGTTTTATAGACGGGCTGGAGATTGAACACGTCCCGTACTGGATGATGGTTCAGTCCCGTCCTGTCGTCCTGAATGCCGCAGTCCAGTCTCTGGTCTGAACCAGATCAATGCAGCTCCGTTCTTGTTCCGTCCGATTACAACTTTCTTTATTTGTTTCATGTCACCCTGAAAGCTCCTAGTGACTTATGTAACATTATTATTTTATTATTTTATTGTTATTAGTTCTATCTATCTATCTATCTATCTATCTATCTATCTATCTATCTATCTATCTATCTATCTATCTATCTGTATCTATCTATCTATCTATCTATCTATCTATCTATCTATCTATCTATCTATCTATCTATCTATCTATCTATCTATCTATCTATCTATCTATCTATCTATCTATCTATCTATCTATCTATCTCGGTTACATGATTCCAATAACATGAATCCTTTCTTTCTCTTTATAGTTATAATCTATAAGGCTTTATCTATTGTATTTGTATTTGTATCTAGTGGATTCTCTGCGCTCTGACTCATTCTGCTTCTCCGTCTAGGTGACTCCCAGGGGAGATTCCTGCTGGCATGGTGCCCCCCTCCCTCTGATCCTCCCAGGCTCCTGTTCTCTCCAACATCATCCACGCATCTCTGATTCACTGGAGCCGCGGAACAGGACTGAGAGTTTGAAGATGGTTGTCGGACCGGAGGACCTGGACTGCAGCGCCTCCAACAGGACCGCCGCCGGGACCTGCGCCGAGAGAGTGGAGACCCGTTTGTTCCAGACCTTCTCCTCCACCGCGGCGCTCATCGTCCTCGTCGCTCTCATCGTCTCCATCGTCGTCGTCTCGCTGTTGACCTTCCACTTCCACAAACGCAGGATGAAGCGGAGGAAGATCCAGCGCGCCCAGGAGGAATACGAGCGGGATGCGTGCAGCCCCAAGGCGGCCAAACCGGCCGCGACGCCGTGCGTTATGGTCCGACCCGGACCGCGGACCGGCCCGGCTGCAGGATCGGTACCGAACAGTAACGGGGATGACGCGTCGCCTGCTGGAGACCCGGTTTGCGCCGCAGAGAACAGCGACTCGCCGGACGACAGGACACACGGACACGTCCTGGAAGCTGTTTCTGTGTCCTCTTGATGAGGCATGAGACTCGGTGAGGACTTGTAAATAACTTGTACATAAAGGTCTGTTATATATTCCTATGATGTAGGCTAAGGGGCTAGATGCACTGAGCTGTACATGCATGCATCATTGCACTAGCTACTATTCTAACTTTAAAGGGCCACTGAAACATACGAGGTGCGTGGGACTCCACGGAGGTTTGTCCCAGTTAACCACTGATGTGAACTAACCAAGCTTTTGGCCTGTATATAGCCATATTTCTAAAATAATTATCAAAATTGGACTAAAATGGAATGAGTAGAAATATATAATGGAAGTGACCTGGCTCGTATTCCTCCACATATGTTGAGATGTGAAGGTAGACAGAGAAAATGAAGGTTGATGCTTTCTAAAGGAGCGCTGAACTTAGCTTGGTTGGTCCTAACCAGCTCGCTGGGCTCCAGTGACTCGAGACCTAACTGGAGACTTCATCACCATTCTGGTCTCGTGGTGCGTTCAGGACAACTGGGAACGGGAAACTTCTCTCCCCAAACAAGAGCAAAATCTTCTTTACTATACTGGTTTCTGCGGATGAGTTTACATGTTAACACAAACTTGTTTAAATCCTAATGAAAGAGAGGAAAGCAAGGAAAGAAGGAAGATTCAAACCATGAAAATGACAAAGAAAAGTGTCAGCTCAGAGAAGACTCGTCTCTTGTCCACCTCCTACAGACCTGCACAGGAAGATGCTCCTTCCTCAGGCAGGACAGGACGGTGAGGTCACCAAAGACTGAACCACTCTCATGACATCACTGTCTCTGGAAGGTTGACATGGGAACAGCAGTCTACAGAGTATTTTACATCTATAGCATTGAGTGAGCAGGTAGGAGTTCAGTGTCTTGGTCACAGACACCTTTACAGGACACTTAGTTGTTGATGGACAGAGATCTAACAGTGACCCTCCAGTAACCAGGCGGTCTGTCTTCCTAACTGTTAAGCCACCCCGCTGGCCAGCTGCCAGTGTGTCCAGAACTTGGTGCAAAAATAATCCCAGTCCCAGGGCTGGTCCCACGGGTCAGCCAGCCTCCAGCTCCATCGTTGTCAAGGAAACAAGACTACTGTATTATGGTTGCCTGGAGATGAATATTCATCACCTTCGTCGCTCTCTCCTTGCCTCTGCCATGGACGCTGTCCTCCATGGGCTGCTGGTCTCTGAAACAGACCAGGACACATCTGTTGGTTCTTTGAAATAATGTAAACCTGGTCTACACTCCAGGAGAACCAGGGCTGTTTCATGGCTGCATTCAGACATACACACAACTCAACTATGTGATCCACATCTGGTTTCCTGTCTGTCTGAACAAGAGAAACCACATGGAATCAGATTGGTCCTGTTTAGACAGACAGACAGAGCATGCCTGGATCACAAGAGAGTATTTATCAGTCACCAGATAAATACTGGTAAATGTTTGTCTGTGGCTGGTAAGTTATTCTACTCTACAGGTAACCAACCATCATGTGGCGGTCCTATTCTAGGGTATCAACACATCATATTGTATCGATCATATTTAATTGAGTGAAGATGATTTATATACCAAGGCTGTATCAGTTCCAATAGGTTGTAGTGATCACAAAGTACCCAAAGCCAAGCCAAGAGTTGTGTACAAGGTTGTGTATAGGAGGTTCTCTCAGGAAGCTTTCTTGGAGGATGTCGGTAATATGTTGGCAAAACATCTACAATGAAAAAGAACTAGATGGAGCACTAGAAGTATTTCTCAAATAGTTTCAACCAGTTACTGTCAAACATGCACCTGTTAGGTAACTGACGGTGAGGACTTGTAGAGCGCCACGGGTTGACGAGGAATTAAAGGGCTATATGTCTCAGAGGAACGAGGCAAACGAAACAGCACAAAAAAGTGGTTGTATAACTGACAGACAAAACTACTGTAAACTGAGGAATTATGTCACGAAACTTAATTTAAAAAAAAAAGAAACAATATGTTCTTCAGTTAAGTAGGACAAATAATGATTTGCTAACAAGGGGGATCATCCCCTCTCATCCCCCCTCAAATCAGATCTGGACAACAACATGATCTGTGGAGCAGTCCTGTTAGATTGTATGGCAGCATTTCATGTTATTGACCACAAGCTTCTTGAAAAGCTTGAGTGTTATGATTCAGACCATCTGCAGCTGCCTGGATGGAAAGCTATCTGGTAATTAGATTGCAGAGAGTCTTCTTTAATGGAAGTTACTCAGATTGTGTGTCTGTGGAATGTGGAGTTCCTCAAGGGAGCTGCCTAAGCCCACTTATGTATTCCATTTTTTACAATGATTTACCTCTTGTACTAAAGAATGCAAAATGAATATGCAGATAACACTACAGTACATGCATCAGCAACAACACTTGCTGATTTGACTGCCATCTTGAACAGGGAGCTAGATATTATCAGAAAGTGGATCCTTGAAAACAAACTGATACTTAACATATCCAAAACAAAAAGCATAGTATTTGGTTCAAATCAAGGCGAGAGCCAGAGCTTAAACTCTTTATAAATAAAACACCCATCCAGCAAGTAATGAAACCAAGCTATTGGGCATCACCCTTGACAACAAATTGTCCTGGTCAAAACACATCGATACTATTGTCAATAGAATGTGCAGGGCATTAGCTGTAGTAAAGCACTGCAGAAAATACCTTACACCTGATTTAACTAAACTTGTATTAAATACTTTTTCATTATTCTTTCGCAGTTTGATTACTGCCAGATAATATGGGCAAATGCCACGTGCTCTCCAGGGTCCATACAGCACTAACAACAATAGCATGCACTTCCATCTCAACTGGCTAAAACTTGAATACAGGCTGATCGCTGCGCTTCTACTCTCAACATGGCAAGTTTTACAATTCAAAACTCCATCATATCAGTACAGTCAATTAAAACACAATTTAGAATCATATACATATGCCACCAGACAGGCAACAGAAGGCCAGTTTTCACTCCCCAAGGCGAGCACTAATTTCCTCAAACGCACAGTAGTATATAGAGCAATGAAAACATGGAATTCTTTACCACTGTTACTGACTAAATTAACACAGAAATCAATGTTTAAAAAGCAAATAAGGAAACGCCTAGGAACATCATATTTGTAGGATGCTATGCATATGCGGATTTGTAGTTTTTGCTAGTAACTGTTGAGTCATCAGTGTAAGTTTTACTAATACATATTAATGTTAGTGTCTAATATCAAAAAAGTCTTATGTTTGCCATTTGTGTTGACTGTAATGTTTAATGTATGTTTGTAAATGTGGACCACAGGAAGACTAGCTGTGCTTTAGGGCACAGCTAATGGGGATCCTAACAAATAAACATAACAGACGCATGCAAGGGCACATACATGCAAAAACTGTAATGTTTCCCCACTGACCTTGGTATGTCCGGACCAGACATGGATCTGTTTCTTGGGCAAGTAACACTTGTCCGGTATATCCACAGTACGCAGGTTGATGCCCACATCCTGCGGGATGTGGAGGTAGGACCTGCCCTGGTAGTCGTACATGTCTTTAACTGGGGAGGGGGGGGTCACACAGAGAAAGACACAGTGTGAGAACCATGTTCCATTACATTTACATGCACACTAAAAATCATATCATAACCAGATTAAGGCACTTCCATGTAAACCCGGATCATTGGAGCAAATTGCTTTACTTCAGACCATCACCTTCATGTGATAATTCACAGTAATTCAGGGTGTTGTGTGCATGTACACGTACCCAGTGGTGTTAACCTCTACACTATCACTTTACAATAAAAAAAACAAAAACGAACTCACTTAATATTCAGCACTGCATAAACCATTGAGTTCAGCATCATTATGATTGAAATGGGCAAATGCAGAGCGGCTTTTTGAGCAGTTGACTCGTACAGTCACTCAAACGTCTAATTAAGGCAGAGAAGGCCAGGTTACCATGGAGAATGGTCTTCTCTTCTGCCGGAGCATCTTCCTCGTTCCTTCCCTTCTTCTGCCTCTTGGCAGTGATCTCATCCAGTTCCTTCTGCTCCTCCTGTTAATTTAATCACAAGCCAGGAATTACTAAACAGTTCTCATCTGGGGCTCTTTGGAAGAGATGGACAGAGCAAAGTGAAGCCATGTTGTTATCCAATATGACAGCTGGCGCAAAGGGGCTGACCAAGATGGAGAGATTAATCAGGCTTTTTCAGTGCAATTCTTTCACTGCCTTGTAACAGGAGAAGGGTCCATTGTGTCTATGAAGGAACAGTTATCTCCAACATTCAACCAAAACATTATACTTTTGGTGTTGAAAATGACATTACCTCTGATGGTTTGGCACCGTCCTTCTCGTCTGTATATTTTGCCCATGGCCCAAGGAAGTTGTCGATTTCTCCTGCATCTCCTCCTTTCACCTTTTTCCTTTTCTCTGACTTCTTTGAACCGGCCTCAAACACAGTTAGCCCTAAAGGAGGAAAAGCCACCAGTGATATGGTATTTTAGGTTATGTAAAATAAAAAGTGAGGCATATAGCAGTCACAGGCAGACAGACGCTTTGAAATAAACTGTGGCAAACTATTACCTTTATTTTTCTCTGCCTCATCCACTGCCCCAATGTAGCTATTACATGATAACTGACTTGTGTCCACAGATGGATCTAAAGCATAGCCTGCAAGCAGAGTCAAGAGTTAATGGATACATTAAAAAAGAAAGAAAAAGATCAAATCTACACATCACACCTATCATTGCGACAAAGAACAGCTTACCATAGGTGGAGAATGTCCTCCTTTGCTGTTCAAACATGAAGTCGTTGACGTGGGCAGCCTCTGCATAGCCAGATAACATGTTCCTGGGGGCTGCCATCTGCTGGGTTTTATATGGGTTGACCGGCCCAAACTAATAGGAGGCAATGATACAGCTCAAAATATTAGTAATAATGTGACACTGTAATGATCCATAGGTAATTTCTCTTTTCAATTGCCCCCTCCACATTACAAATATCTAATAAGTGTGACTGGAGGACACACTCTTTCAAGTTCAAGTTTCTTTTAAAAAAGAGTGTGTTCTCCAGTCACTTTGATGTAATAGTAGTTTACTCCAGTGATTGTAAGACGTACCTCTGGTGCAAACATGGTTTCATATGTAGGGTTGTAGTTGACCTCTTTCAACGAGGGGTCCAAGTGTGTGCCTGTCTCAACGGCCTCCTAATATAAAGAGAAACATTATCAATCAATTGATTCTGTGTTCGGCAAACGCCGCAATGTTGCTTGCTAGCAAGCCTCAGCTTGATGTTACGATTAAATAATTTGCAGTGCTACAAAAAGATAGCACATTTAAAACCTTATATCTGGACCTCCATTTAAAGTTTTCCATGCACTTATTTAACACTACTCTGACGTTAACTTCCTCACAACTCTAGAACTATTCTAGGTTAACATTATAGCTAACCCGATGTTTACTACTTAGCAGTAATTGTAGTCGATCCCTGCTCGCCCCTTCAACCCTGTTAAAACTATTACATTACTTAGTTAAAATATAGGGGCGACGTTATGAACATCGTAGATATATAGCAGTACACAAAACAATCAACTCTCGTTGGTTCTGCAATAAATACCTAACTTAATCTACTGTAGTTGGCTCTACTAGCAAATGTGGCGCGGCAAGTTAACGTCGTTATACGCTAATGTCGGCTAGCTAGTTTGTTAGCTTACCTTTACGGCGACCTCGGGAGCAGAATCGAGAACAGCCAACGACATTGTGGGCCTCGATTGTAAAGGTTTAAGATGTGCCGTAGCGTCAGGATCAACCTTCTTGGGGCTAGTATTAGATTCAGATTCATTTTCTGAATCCGAATCGCTACCGTATGAAACGAGGGAAGCGATGGTGGCAGACATCTTGGATGTTGTGGCTTCAACGGAACCGGGAGGGCGGTGCTTCCGCTGTAAAAAAAAAGAAAACAATAATATTTTGCCACGATTAATAGTAAACATCATTGATTCGTTTTACCAACATAAACTGTTGCTCCGAGTAGTTTAACTGTCAAACTCGGAATAACTGTCGATGTAGAAAATAAATGCTTGTGGATTGGTTTATTGGTAGCAGATGGAAAGTGTCATTGGACGAATTAATATTAGTAGAGTGGAAGATTTATGAAGGGTAATTGTCACTTGACATGTTCAGTAAGGGCTGTGATAATCAAATCGACTAACCTATCCCTACCATCAATTGGATAACACAGCCCGACCGGGGCGTGGTCGGGGGTAACTAGCCAATCAAGCAAGCGCGCACGTTTTCTATGAGGCTCCTCGAGCAGTTGCATGGGACGCTCTCTCGCGCTCCAACAATAGAGTGGTACGTACCATTATCTCTGTTCGCGATAGGTAAATTTTCTTGCAAATAAACGTGATTTAATCTTTATCTCCTTGGGAAAATACGTTTTTCTACATACGGGCAAAACCCTTGGATATTTTTGTCTCGAAACCTGTAGTTAAGTTGGTTGGACAAGGTTTACTGCCATTAAGACTAAAATCTTTTCTACGGATCCCTTTGGAAAAGAGTGCCTTGACCCATCTCCACTGCTGCTTCTTCCAGCAGGACTCCACTCATTTTACAGAGGGTATCAGTGACAGTACTAATATGGGTCGAAGCTGGAGATTTAGATTCTTGGACACGATGGCATGCTCTTTAACTCAATAGGGATGGAAAGAATATAAAAGGAACTGAACAAAACGTAACAGGTAATTTAATAATACATTTGCACGTCTTCAACGAACGAGTATTATGTATTGGAAAATGTGACTTGACCACGGTAATGCATCTTATCATCAAGTAACTGTTACGCTCACTATATTTTACAGTTACAAAGGATGGCTTGCTGACTAGTAACGTTGTAATTCAACACTGTCTGGCCATCACTATTAACTCACAGGTGACAGATGTGGGGAAACAAATTCAGACAATGTTAGGACCTAAAACTTACAAAATTTAATTGGACTAGTTATAAGTTTGCCAATGATATGCGTATCTAGGTTAAATCTACAGAAGCTAAAATGTAAAAGCTCAACATCTGCTGGAGCTTGCGCCAGCCGCAGCATATTGACATTCTGTCTGAAAAATATCATGTGGGTGAGAAATTGGGGAGCTACAAATCTTTGCAATAACCCGTAAACAATTTGAAGAAAATCTAGCGTCGTGTGACCCTATTCTAATCTAATCTATCATGCACACTCTACCAATCCTTGGTTTGAGGAGTTTTAGTTTCAGACCCAGTGGTTCAGCCAATAGCATTGGCATGGTGTGATTTAATTTTCCCACGAAGAAAGCATTGACTTGCCTCAGAGAGGATAGGGGCTGGGGTCGTATTCCAAGCTAGCTTGGTTTGCAGTCATGGGGGATGGTAACCCTCTGCCTAGTAAAAATGGTTCTTTGTGAAATTCGAAACCCTCTTTATAGTATTTCAAATGTAACAAGAAAAGTAGACATGAGAAAGATTGCAGTGTACTGAATGTGATGCAGTGATGGGTTTGTGTCATAAATTTAGCCAGAATCATATCTGGTCACAGCTGGAAGACGGGCAGTGCATTACATGTGGCCATGAGGTGCTGTATAAAATGGATACATTAAGATATCCATACATTATCTGCAATCTATCCATTTAAATAGCGTCTTTTTCAGGTTCTTAACAGTTGTCCGTAGTGTTTAATGCCGACAACAGGCTTTAAATACTACAGGCAACTACTACGTCTCATTTAAAGCAAGCTACCCAGTACTTGATTATTGTCTTATGGGACCTATTGTGGAAACACTCATTCAAATCCATAATTGATGATGAATTAATCACATTTGGATAGGTGGGCTGTATTTGAGCCATTGATAGAAACCTAGGGTGTCTATGTGCAGCTTAGGCAGTAGATTAGTAGACCATAGATGTAGTGATTCTGTATGGGGCATTGCATCACATCAAAATCAATACTATTGGAAAGCTCTAAGCTTTTGCAGTGCAAAGCTCAAGGAATACACACGTTCAGTTTCCTTTCAGATGAGGCCAAAGCATTACGTTTTTCAGTCCTGACATCATATCTATGACAAATTGAGCAGATTTTCAAAAGTCAGGACAAAGGGTCTTCTGTCCACACATTCCTGAATTTCTGTGTAAATGTGTATGTTGCATGAGCCTGATGAGATTAAACGAATGCAGCAATTGTTTGTGTATATTTATGAGTACTTACCTTGCACCTGGATTTCACAATGTCATTGGGAAAGAAAGCATAGAATACCCTATTGCCTTTTCAGAGTCAGTCAAGTAAGTCCATAAAACTGGGACATTGTTTTACAGTTTTGTTTGTTGTTGAAAAGCAGAGATTTGTCATAATACCAGAATACTGTCCTGGACAGTAAGTGCCTTGTTATGGGAAGGCCAATAGCAGCACTGACTCGTCTGGCTAAATAGTCTAAAGCCCCTTGCAGCTGTTACATTTATCAGTCTGTAGCAACCACATCCAAAACATCACATGACTGCTCCAGACTGTGTAGGAGCTATAGGCTGAGTTCCATTACAGCTTAGAGGGGTCATACATGCACATACAGACATTTACCGTGTTTTATACAGACTTGCATGAACTTGAAATCACTGGCGTTCCAGAGATAACCTGCAGTCTCTTACCCATAATGACACTTGTATAGAAACATAGATTGAATTTAACCCCTGCTCAGCTTTGAGGTGATGCACATCCGAGGCACATCAACCTCTGCTTGCTGCGGTCCCAAACCACTGCCCTTGTTATCTTTGAAGTGTGCACTTCTTTTGCAAGTGGGTTTTCCTTATCTCCTGGGTTTAGTTATCTTCACACGGTTGCAGTGAGCATACACAAAAACATGAAACATACAGTAGGTGAAGGGTCGAACGATTGAGGGGTCCTTCCATACTGCATACTCTTTGATAGGTGAACTTATAAGCAGACGCTGTTGTACCAAGGGAGTTGCCCTACCTAAAGGTGTATTCCCAAAATAGAAGCACACAGCACATATTGTGATGGTTTTATCTGATGCTGTTTCTGAGCTCCTCGCTGAAAGAGATGACATTCCAGTACACTTTGCCGTTCTGTTTTTTTTCTTTCCCTTCTCCGTGCTTCAGAGGCCCTCATGATAGAAGAGCTTTGGCATCCCTCCTGCAGAGGCTTTTGGACCTTTCTTATTTGTTGACATTGCTCTGATCTTCTGCCAGTCTCTGGCTTTCCCATGCTAGCTAGAAGAATATCTCTGTCTCTCTTCCTCTCGCTCCCCTCCACATAGGAGGAGAGGGGGTGATAACAGGACACAGAGTATAATAGAGGGGATGGACGAACGAGGAGTAAAGGGAATGGAAAATGAGGGAAGAGAGTTAAAACGGGCTGCTGCCTGGCATGAAGGGGAAGCAGGGGCATTGTGGGCAAAGGATTCTGAGAAAGGCAAAGAGAGTGTGTGTGTGTGTGCGCGCACGCGCGCGCCTGTGTGTGTGCCAGTTAAGGGATTTGTAGCTCCACTATCTCCCAGCTGTTAGGATGCCCCAGAGGCTCCCACACACAGGGGCCATTGTTCCTGCCCCTAGCCAGGGCCAGCGCTCTATAATGCTGCCTCTGTCCCTGGTCTGAACCGGACTGTCAGTGGGATACCAGGGCTTAGTTCAGCCTGTCTGACTGGTGCCCCTTGTGTCCCAGCGCCACCACTTCCATCACCACCATCCTGGCCGTCTCCATATCTCTGTCACCCTCGGTTGGTACTCTCTGGCCAAGTTGCAAAGACAGAATCTCCACCTGAAAGGCCGAGCATAGAGCTTATCTTCACCATAACCTTGACCTCATTAAAGCCTACCTTATGTTTGAAGCTAAATTTAAATACAGATGAGTTATATTTTTGTGATTGATTTTTGAAGATATAGCAACTCTTGGTTTTCAGGCTTGTTCCCAAAGTAAAATAACGTCTCTCTCCCTCTCTCTGGTTTTCATATTTCTCTTTATTGAAACCCTCTAACAGTCGACACTGCCAGCCTCCCCCCCTCTCTTGCTCTTTCTGTCACTCTTCTCTTACTCAAAGACTGGGAGTTGCCAGAGTTCCCAGTACAGCATTGGCACAATACTGGGACCACAATGCAATAATCTTACAGTTCTTTTTTACATTATATCAAGAAGTCCTATTTGTGTTACACCAAACTGTGACGTTGGCAATTTACACCTCTTTATTATTTTACCGCAGTAAAAAAGCTGAAGTTATAACCATTAAGGAAATAATGGTACTCATATTGATGAGTAAAAAACATACACCAAATACATCAGAAAGAAGCATTAAAAGCATTAAAATACAAATAACAAAATCAGTGCTTTTCATCAGTGTATCAATACACTATCAAACAGCAGTAAGGTCATATTCTATCTATTATATATATTTTCTCCTACTTGAATTTCACTCTACCTCCTCGTGCCATCTTCTCACCTTTCATCCTTCCAGCATTTCTAGTCTTGTCTGTTATGTGTCTTAGTTATTGTTGCCTTCCCGTTCACCCCCTGCTGTTCTCCCTGGGGTGAAGAGGGCGTTGACATGTTCTCTAAATGACTTGATGGGGTGCCTCAGATATAGACCCCCCCCCACACAACACACACACACACACGCACACACTCCAACCCACCTCACCAACCGAACCGCAAGAGCTCACCCTCATCTTTCTCCCCGCTGTCTCTCTCTCTGTCTTGTTCCCTTTCTCTTATGTTGAAAGTAAAAGCCAGCAATTGTTCTGTTCCGTCTCGCTGTCTGTCACCCGCTGTATGTTCCCTCGATCTGTCTCTGCCTCCTTCTATCTATGCTGTGGATACCAAGACAGTGGGTCTACTCGCCCTGCCACTAGCTGGTGCCGTGTTTAAAGGCTAGAGAGCTCTTGTGTTAACCGGGCCTCCTCAGTGTCTGATTAGACCTGGAAAGGATTGCCTTGCATTTAGCTTGTTGAGCCTAGCTGTGTTTTATACAATAATGCTGCTATGGCCAAGCCTAGATCAAAAGCTTAGAGTAGTCTAGGTGTTTGAGACCTCTCTCATGGGTCCCACGTGTTAGTGGCTCACAATAAAGGCTTCACAGAAGCTGTCGGCATTGTGTGTAATCATGCTACCCCTGCCACCGAAAAGCCGGTGTTCACCGATGCCACTTGGCTAAAAAATGGTTTGTACTGGTTTTTGCAGAGAGTCTTGGTGTCACAATGGTTTAAATGCTGTTTCAGAAGATCTCACTTCTCTCTTCCAAGAAAATAACATCAGAAAACTCTAGAAAGTAGGAGAAGTTCTAGTACATACTCTGCCTTGGTAAGCTCGTATCTGTTTGTTGTTCAAACTGAGTTAGTAGCCCTCAGGACTAGTCAATCAGTTATAGCCAGGTATTAGGTAAATGGAGCAGCTTGGTGTCGCATGGCCAGCCTGAAGTATTTTCTCCACACACACACACACACACACACACACACACACACACACACACACACACACAGAGACAAAATGAGAGACACAATGGGGTCAGCTAGTGACTATGTGTGGAGGCCACTCCCCTGGTGTCATGTGTATGTTTGGATGGTAAACGAAGTCCGATACCTTCTTTGGCACAATGCAGCTTCACGTCTGCCCAAGAACTAACGGGATATTGTGTCCTCCTGTGTTGCTAGGGCCCCAGGTAGTCTGTGTGTGTGTGTGTGTGTGTGTGTGTGTGCGTGCATGTGTGTGTCTGTGGTCAGGGGATCCATTGGGTTTATATTAGCCAAGCAGTTGCAGTTTAATATGCCTGCCCTAAAACATCTCTTCGCCATGTGTCCTCTGTGCTATGCATTAACCATCTCAAAATTCAGCCAACCGACTTCAAAGTAATTCACTGCAGCTGTACTCTAGGCTTGTGTATATTTTACTACATTTCCATATGCAAAGTTAAGCAAAACATTGATCTCCACCACGATGGGCAGCAAAACAGGTCTCTCTCTCTCTCTTTGCCCCTCTCTCTCTCTCTCTCTCTCTCTCTGCCTCTCTCTCTTCTAATTTCTGTCTGTGGACTTGATGGCATGTCTCCCTCACTACTCGCTCACTCGAATATCTCTTCTCCCTCTCTCTTCCACCCGCCAGCTCCGCTTCCCTCCCTTCCACTGATTGGTTCTTATTGAGCCGGAACGGCCAGAGCCCTGGTCGTCGTGGCGATGCGTGTTGATTGATGGGGGTTGGTGGAAAGGGAGGTGTGGCGCGTTTATCACGTCTGCTGCTTGAGTCCCTCTTGTCAGGACTCAGACGTCCGCATTCAATTACAGACACGCCGCGTTTCCATTAGGATTTTCATAAGTACTCATTTTTCTTCTGGTTTTCTGTCCTTGTACAGAGGAACAGGGTACCGGGGAAGGATTAGAGAGGAGTTGGTGAGGGAAGCCGGAGCTAGATACAATCTATAAAAAAGATTTGTGATGGGTTGTGCTGGTGGCTGGTCAGGCTAAGGTGCATACCAAGCACGGAATTCAGCTAACAAAAGAAACAAACATGTTGAGTGGAGATGAATAACTGAGAAAATGTCAACATATTCTCAGCATAGCCTTCAACATATTCGACCTGACCCCCCACGTCTGCTGTTGGTGTGAATGGGTTGAGGCAGGTTATTCGTTTTACGTGGGTTGGACACTGCTCAACTGCGGTATGAAAGGGGGAACACGGGTTACTTGACGCGGCTTTCGATCAAGGAAGGCGCAATAGTGTCACGTAAACGGCGCTTAATACAAATACGCTACCTGTTAAACAAACATCCCGCTGCAAGCGAGTCGAAAAACAACCGAGAATTGGCAAGATTCTAAAGTGAGAGAGCTTCTGTCCATTCATGGGGAAGAAGAACTAAAAATACAAATTACAGGCACATCAAAAGACTGTTATCATCTGCACCATCCGCCATGCTGATTCTCCGGTGTAAACAAACCTGTGCAGCAGTGACGATACGGAAATAAACTTTGAGACGCAGGTCTGGTGTGAACGGTGATGACCCGGGACTTACCCGTGACCCTAGTGTGGTTTGAATGGGTCCAATGGGTTTGTGTG
Source organism: Polymixia japonica (assembly GCA_900302305.1). Lineage (NCBI taxonomy): Eukaryota > Metazoa > Chordata > Actinopteri > Polymixiiformes > Polymixiidae > Polymixia > Polymixia japonica. Next base: position 18,613 of record OMKK01085443.1, read on the forward strand.
TGAAAGGGGTATAAGAGATGCGACACGGTTAAGAAAGGGATGATGAGTGTTGGAGAAGAGAGAGCTGAGGGAAGAAAGAGGATCGACCGGGGGGGAAAGTAGGCTCTTGGCATCTCAATGTGTTTGACTACAGTTTCTCAGCAGGAGAGCCTGAGCATATAGACAACTGCTGCCTTCAATTAGGAGCCAGTATTTGGCTGCTCACTTACAGCTCACAGCGAGGGTCCGGTTCTGCTTTGCGTTTGCATGTGGCCCAGGTACAGGACTTGTCTGATGATTGTTTTGGATGAGGCCCAGTGAAGACGCTCAGGAGGCAGCCTCACTTCCATCTCAGATGGGAAGATCGGAAGTGGACTGGAGCTTGCCTTCCCTTTTGTGTTTGATGTGGAGCAGGAAATACCAGCCTCACCAACAGCCTCGGCAAGGAAACCTTCTGTAAATAGCCTCTCGGTAATGATGTTATCACTGTTATCTGTGCACATCTTGCATTGGCAATCAATTCATACAGTCAATTCCTTCAGAGTAGAGGTCATATAGAGGCTAATTCATATTGGTAGAACAAGCAGCCAATCACTAAATCTGGCTGAGCGACAAGGAGGTAGTTCGATGGAAGTTTGCACAGCTTTCCTCTTCCAATGCAGGCTGTTCCCGAGGGAACGTCAAGGTGTGGGGGTGGTAGTTGTTTGTGTTGTTCTATTCTCAGTCTACGCAAACTGTTCGAAATTTTGGTGGCGTGGCGATGAGGAATGAAAGGCAGCCTCTGAAGTCAAGACGGCTGTGGGAACTGGTCCAAGACAACACAACAGTCTGTTGGAGACAAGAGATTCCCTTACATAAGTTCCTTCCATTTATAGGCCCATGCCTACAGCTACAGTGAGAGTCTAGGCTACCATTATATAAGTAAAAGGGAGTGGGAAAAAAACTGTTCCTGAATCTTGAATGTTGCACTCAGATATGTTGATAATGGCAGGCTATCCACTTTCCTTATTCTGATAGTGTCTATAGGCGTTCCCCTTGCTGTGGAACAATGGTGCACATGTGTGTGGGTGTGCGTGTGCTGTGCGTGCGTCCCTCCACAGGTTTTGAGCTCCAGCGCAGTTGACCGGACCGCAAGATGGTGGACGTGTGAATGTGATTCATTGCCTCCTGAGGTCCCAGAGCGAGGCAAGCCAGCGGGCTGTGACTACAAACCATGATCCACTCCACACACAGACCGTCGATACTGCGCTGCCTTTATAGACCAAGACGCCCGCCGGCTACCGGCCAACGTGGCACATATTCGGCATGGGTCGCTAAGTCGCAGACGCTGGACGGGGGGGAAGAGGGCTAGCACCATCAACAGGCGCTGAGGCGGAGAGCGCTCAGTTGGTCGGAGGGACGATTGGTGTCGGTTTGAAGAGGGCGGCGCAGGGTGACGTACTGAGAAGGGGAGTCTGTCCTTCAGCCGGAGGGCCCTGATTAGTTTCTCCCTGTCGGCAAGCATACTGAAGTGTCCTCGAAGAAGACATTTTGTTGGCTAAAGAACAGTGTCCCTGGAGCTAATAGGGATTCTTTCACTACAGAGCTCAATGAAATGTGGGACACAGCCTGTTTAGCCTATAAACCCAGTTTAATCTATGTAATGGTAATAAATGTGATAAAAGTCAATAACTGATGATGAATCAAAGATGAATTGGTCGCAGCGTATATGAGAGATGGTCAAAGTGTCCTATAATATAAGAGGCTTACAGGAATATAATATGGTTGAAAATTAGGATATTTGTAAAACTGGGATCCTACAACCGATACACACACACACACACCATACACAGGCTTACGTCGAAGCGTGACGCGGTGTGAAAGTAGTGCAGCCTGTATCTCGTGATCGCTAGCAGAAGAACCGCAGTATAAGTAGGCTACCGTTTGGCAAGTAACGTTATTCAGGTCTGGCGTAGGTCCTTGAGAAACCCGTGGAAGCCATAGGGGGAAGACAGAGGAAGAGCAGGGATGACTGAAGGGGCGGTTCCGTAAATCTCTCTGATTCCTTAATTAGGTGAACACTTGATTGATCCCTAACCTCCCCATCCCTGCTTTGGAATTTGAAAGCTGGATGACATTAAGGCTCTCTGCCAAACTCCTGTGTGTGTGTGTTAGATGTGTGTTGGTGTGCACGTCCACGTACGTGCGCATGCTTTTGGCTCTTTTTTTTTTCCCTAATCAAAATTTGTGAGAGAGAGGGATTTAGCTGTATAATCTATCCCAAGGATTGGCTAAATGCCAGTTCACCATTTGGAGATGAACGAGCGTGGCGTGGGCTGCCTGGAGGAGAAGCGTCCTCAGGCTAAACGGTAAAGCTGCAGCCCACATGGGTCCCTCCTGCGGTGCAGGGGAAGGTCAGAGGTCACAGCAGTGCTGTGTGTGGTTACGTAAATGTTAGTGGCGGCTCGGGGCGAGAGCTTTGTTTGCGTGGCTCAGCCTCTGGAGGACTGATAGATACTGACAGACAGGCCTGGCCTCACCGCCAGGGACTGCTGCCTCTGCTGCTTCTGCTGCTGTTGAAACCCTCTTCTTTTTTCCATTCATGCCCTCTTCCTCACCTTCTTCTCGCCTTCCTTGCTGTGCGTTCTGTCTCTCTCCCCTTCCTCCTGTCGTTTTCTTATCTTTGAATCTTTCCATTCTATTGTTCTGTTCTCCCTTAGCTTAGTCTACATACGGCGCCGGTGCTATACAGTCATTGCTGATTCCTTCCACCGAGGTTGATGGTGACAGCCCATTTAGACATCAGCACAGCAGCGATGGCTCGATCAGAATTTCAATGCAGATCTACAGTGAGTTGAAACAAAGGTAGCTAATGTTTGCAGTGGAAGGGAGGAAGCAGGCAGAGAGAGAGAGAGACAGTTGTTCGCCAGGCCAGACATAGCCTAGAGGTTCAAATGAATGTTTTTTTTTTTTTGTATTTTTTTTTTTTCCCCCAGTTGTTCCACAGATCAAACTTAGAAACGGGGAAAATCTTGGTGGGTTCACTTCAGTGCATCAAAACTTGTTATCTCAGCCTGGTTGGCCCATTGTGAACGGCTGGCCTGAGTGTGAGGTTTAGGTTATAGTTGGTTAAAAGGACACGCCAGGCCCTTTACTACATCCTTCCATTAAACCACGGTCAGTGTTTTTGTCCAGGAAGGGGCCCGATTTGACTAAACACTTTTATTCTACAGAATGTGATGTCAATTGCAGTTTGCTTATGCGACTTTTATGTTTGTCACGACGCTACTTTCCCCCGAACAAGTCTCCGTGGAGACATCCTCGCTGCGATGCCGTGGTAAAACGGAGGTAAAATTAATAAGCGCGTGGAGCGCTGTCTTAGCGCCGCAGATTGTAAAGAAGCTGCGTTGCGTTCCCGATGCCAGCGACAGCGCGAGAAGACGTGACGGCGGAAACGGACAAAAACCCCCATCTGGGCCTACGTCAGCGGTAGCGAGACAAAGCACTCTTATGCAAGAGAGAGAGGGAGAGAAAAAAAAAGAAAGCAAGTTGGACTCCGCAATGCACAGCAGCTACTGAGTAGGTGCCACAGCGGTGCCTGCTTAGAGAGAGGCGCCGCGGTGAGTGATGATGGCGCGATGACTCATGCGTCCTGCACAGCCAGACCTGCGGTCCCGGAAGTCCGGCGGGGGG